>JAWWEE010000025.1:16778578-16807735 GCA_035221455.1 Xenops minutus
GGATGCCCGGAGCCCCCGCGTTACGGACAGGGATGCCCGCAGTCCTCTCGTTACGGACAGGGATGCCCGGAGCCCCCCTCGTTATGGACAGGGATGCTCGGAGCCCCCCTGTTACGGACAGGGATGCTCGTAGCCGCTGAGGTGGCAGTGACAGCTCAAATGCGGGCAGCTCCCTGGAAGGGATGGCTGGGAAAACCCGCTCCTGCGCTCTCCTGCTGCTCCGACGCTGCCCAGAAATGCTGCGTTTATTTTTGCACCGTTCCCCTGTTCCTCTGTTGTCTCAGGCCAGGGGGTGAGGAGAGCGAAAGAGGTTTCCCCAGGCTGGGGAAGACCCCTCAAAGCAGCTGCGTGCTCTGGGGATGCTGCTGCAGGGACCAGTGACAGCCCAGCTGGCATGCTCCAGGGCTCAGGAGGTGTCTCAGGTCAGGGCTTCCCACCTGCCTCCACTGCAGCCCTTCCTCTGAGCAAGGGTTTTGACCAGACAGAGGACACTGCGCTTGATTCCCTGATGGGAATCCTTCTGTCTGGACACCTTGGAAGCACCCAAACGTGCAGAAAAGTGTCTCCTACTCCCCATGTCCCATAGCAGCCAATGCCATGCCACAGGCAGGGGAGGCAGCCAAAATTGCAGAGGGCAGGGATGACAGCTGGCAGGGTGACGTACCCTTGTCAGGCAGGTGGAGGTCCAATACCTTCTCACTCATGTTTGCATGCTGTGCCAAGCCCAGCTCTCCTCCAGCACAGCAGTGGGCATGTGCCAGGAGGGGACATTCACCCTGTTTATTATCTGAATCCTCCCCAGGAGAGACTTGGGCTGTCCTGCCAGCCCCTCTCTCTGCTCCCACTGATGTGTTTTAGTCTGGCTGTGGAGGTTGTCACTGGCTGGGCAGGCAGTGGAGGGCAGAGGCAGAGAGGCAGAGAGCTGCCCTTCCTGTGCTGCTGCTTGTGCCATCTTGCTTTTATCCTGCCAAGACACCTTTGCCTTTCCTTCACTCTTCACCTCCTCCACAGGCAGGTGGGAAGCCTGGCAGAATTCCTTCCCCTGACTGGGATCTGGATCTAGCCAAGCTGTGCAACGTGCTGGTGTGGGCTGTGCCACATCTCTCTCCCTCAAGGCCTTCTGCCAGGAGCCAAGCACTATCTGTGATGCTTTGGGAGCTGCTCCATCCTGCTCGGTATCAGTTAGAGCAGAGCATGTTTCCTGAGATGAAAACAGTCATGAATCAGCTCTGATTTTCCACGCTCTCTGCAGGCAGAGAGCAGGGACTGCACTATGCTGGGCAGGCCACTGGCAACGCGTACCAGGGGCTGCCAGTGCATCTGGCGGAGGCGTCAGCAGCTTCGCCCACTTCTCCCCCCGTCCCAGTGGCTTTTAAACCAGCTCTCACTGTCACAGAAACATCTCTTGTTCAAGCACTGCAGAAACACTCTTTGTGCTTTGAACAGGGCCCTTAAAGACAAGGCAAGGTGCCAGGCGCCGACAGCCAGGGCAGGGAGGGAACAACTGGCCCCAGCAGGAAGGAGCTGGAGCGGAGGTGGCAAACCCCACTGTGCCCTTGGGGACCAGTCCCAGCACAGTCGCAGAGCTGAGTGGGAGCTGCCAGGCCCCTGCCTGTACCTGGGGCCCCCCTTGCCTGTAGCCTGGCCCCTGCACGTGGTTGCTGGAGTTTGGGCACATGTGTGTGTGTGGCAAGTCCCTGCCTGCTACACGTGGGTGTCTGCTCACTGCAGCCAGACTGCTCCTCCCTTGCAGCACTTCATGGCTTTATGGTTTTGGAGTGACATCCGTGCCTTGCTTGTAAATGCAGATGGATTGAGTGTCCCCCGGGGATGTGCTGTGTGGTGCCCCTGGCACAGGGGAGGGAGCACAGTCACTGCACTGGGTTGGGCACCAGAGCACCAATCCCAGAGCACCGGTCTGCCCTTGCCACAGCCTGTCCCTACTCCCTGCCACCCCTGCAGAGTGCCCTGCTGAGATGGCGAGTGCCTGTGGGGCAGAGCCAGATGCTGAAGATGCAGCAGAGACTGAAGAGGCCATCTACGAAGAGGTGATGCCCTGTGACAGGATGGAGCTGAGCCAGCGGCTGGCTGTGGAGGAGCTCATCACCACCGAGGCCAGCTATGTCCACAACATCCAGCTCTGTGTGTCGGACATCCGGGCACACCTCCAGAAGAAGCAGGTGATGTGGGGCACATCCCCCTGGCCAGGGGCTGGGTGCTGTAGGGTCAATCTGTTGAGAGCTGCAAGATGCCCGAATCACTGCAGAGGTCACCACGTGCTCACGTTCCACCTGCCTGCCTGGGCTCTCCCTGATCAGCCAAGGTCTGGTGTGGATGGACATTGGGTTTGACCTAGTACAGTCATCCTACAACTTTAACCCTGTGCCTGTAATGTGAAAAGACCTCATTACCCCACTTGGGAGCACAGACAGGTCTCAGCATTCCCAAAACCTCCTGAAAGAGAGCATTGCTCCAGCTCTTCTGGTGTCATATGGGGTAGATGAGTGCTCAGAAGGGCAAGTGCCTCTGAAACACACAGCCCACCTCTGATGTATTTGGCTTAGCCTGGGGCATCTTTGTTCCCTTCAGCTGCCTGATCTGGACCTGGAAGGACTCTTCTCTAACACCGACGACATCCTCCATGTCTCCAGACGGTTTCTGAAGGGTCTTGAGGCCACGGCCACCCAGGGGCAGGAGCAGCTGCTCTGCATCAGTAAGTGGTGCAGTGCCAGTAGCTGACCCATGCCCACCCATTGCCTTTGCTGGTGCTGGCAGTGCCACTGCCCAGCACTGGATATATGTAGGTGCCATCCGCAGCCCACCTTCCCGGACACCTCCTGCACCTCCCTTAGCTTTGGGAGGTGTCCACAGGGAGCCACCCATGCCCACTCCACGGGGCAAGGCAGACCTGCCCAGCCTGCAGACAGTGGAGGGAGGACAGCATCAGGCCCAGCTTAGCAAAGGTGCCCGGGGTGCAGAGCACTGCCCTGGCACCTTTGGCTGGCACTGCTCTGCTGGATTCACCCTTCCAGCAGGCTGGGGAGAAAACCCCACCTTTCTTTGAGGTCACAGGAAAGGACCAAACTTTCCAGCCTCTCTCTCCTTCCCCAGGCACCCTGTTCCAGGAGTTCAAGGAAGAAATGGAGACTGTCTACAAGATCTACTGTGCCAGCTATGACCATGCCCTCCATCTGGTGGAGAGCTACCGCAAGGACCCCAGGCTGCAGGAGGAGATCTTGGAGACCCTGAATGCTACAGTGTAGGTACCTGCTGCTGAGGCCACCAGCCTCCTGTTTTACCTACTGGCTTTGCCCTTCTTCTCTCTGAACAAGCTTCCTGCATGGATACGTGTCACCAGGCTCGGTGTAATATCATGGCCACTACCTTTGTGGCATTTCCTGGTGTAATCCCTGGCAGCCCATCCTGCATTCTTGGGGCTACTTGCCAAAGGGCTGCTAAAGTTGGTGATTCTTTTGTGGTGGACCCCAGAATAAAGGATAGGTGGCATGCACAGCTGCTGCCTCCCCCACATGTGCCCCCAGAGAGGGTACATGTTCCCCTGCTTGACCAGAGAGATGGGCTACCCCTGGGGCACCTTCCAAATCCCTCCTGAACTATCAGGTGCGTCACAGACACTGTCAGAGCCAGGAGAAGCAGGAGTGGCAATGGAGGAGCTCCTGGGATTTGCTGCTTAGGGCACAGGTGATGTGATTCCCAAAGGAGATATGCCTTGCCTTTGGGTCGAAGGGGACTTCTGCCTGCACTTCACTCACTTCACTCCCTCCCTGTTGCCCACAGAGCACGCCACAGATCCCATGCCTTGTAGTTAGACAAGCACAGCACTGTTTGAGGAGACAGGGTGCCCACGCAGGGCTGGCACTGCCCTCAGGGCTGGGGGGGGTGGCACAATAGCTGGAAGGGAACAAGGGTTCACAGCCAGAAGTGTCCAATGGCTTTTGGGCTGCTGTGTCCCCAAAACACTTGCAGAGAAGCTGAGGAGAGCAGCAGGGCAGAAAGGCGGTTCTTCACACCAGTGCTGAGCAATTCCCTTTTCCATCAGGCCTCACACAGGTGCATCAGACCTCAGCTTCTTCCTGGTGATGCCAGTGCAGAGGGTCACCAAATACCCACTGCTGCTGGGGAAGATCCTGGAGAACACCCCAGCCAGTGCCAGTGCCTACCCGGCCCTGCAGGCAGCTGTTCGTGCCATGGCCCAGGTCAATGCCAACATCAACGAGTACAAACGGCGCAGGGAAGTAGGTGAGTGGTCGGGGGGCTCGGTGCAGGCAGGGGGCACAGTGCCTGGGAACACCCAGCCCAACCCCAGTTGTCTCCCCTTGGTGTTGCACTAATTCCCACTTAAATGAGTTCAAAGCTCTCCTGCTCTCCACCCATCCTGCCTGGTGGAGCCACAGACTCGTGCAGGCAGCTCCTGAACTGCTCTGGTCCTGCAAATGCCACTCTGGGCAAGACCTGAAGGCTGCAGGAGCAGAGTGGCATGGGGGGGAAGCTGAGGATAAAACCAGTCTGTCCACATTCCTGGGTCTGGGGAACTGAAAAGAACATTCCTGCCCTTGGGACAGGAGAAATCAGGCTCCCAAAGGATGGGAGCTTGGCTTCATTTTGGTTTTCCTAGTACTTTCTTTCTTTCATGTGGGTTATGCTTATCCTGTTGATCAGCCCCAGACCTTGCACTATTCACCCTCCTTGCCTGCTCAGACTGCCAAGGATGCTGCCATGAAGGCTCCTCTTCTGATCTTTTTCCCCCCCACCTTGTGTCCTCCCAACCCGAGGCAGCAACCAAATACAACAAGGCTGAGCACCTGACGCTGCGGGATCGCCTGGCACGCCTCAACACCCACTCCATCGCCAAGAAGACCACGCGGCTGAGCCGCCTCCTCATGCACGAGGCTGGCATTGTGGCCAAGGTGGGCAGCCCACACCCCTCTGCCTGCACCCAGGGACCTGCTGCCTCTCCTCGCGTCATTTCTGGGGGTTTCTGCTGCTCCTGAGGTGCCTCCACAGAGGAACAGAGAGTGCGGGGCCGGGGTGGGGTGGCTGGTTCTGACACCAGTGGCCTCAGCTGCCACAGGAGCCACAGTCCCGTTGTGGAGCAGCCTAAGGGTGCCTCCTGGTCCTCCATCCCAAAGACCAGCAGGGCAGGAGGGATGCAGCGACCTTGCTCCCTGCCTCAGAGCATTGCAGGGGAGCACTTCAGCCCCCAAAGGACTTACAGGACCCTTGAACATCCCAACAAAAGGAAAGACAGCTTAATGTTCCCCAACACCACAACCACACTAAAAGACTGGTTGCTGCCTGCACCCCAAGCAACCTGTTTCTTGGCCCTTTGCTAGATTCCTGGAGCCCCTCAGAGTCTTCCCTGCCTGTCCCCAGCCCTGTGAGCTTCAGGCAAGTGCCTGGCTGCTGTGTTAGCCTGGCTGCTAATAAGCTGCCTCTTGCCTTGCAGACAGAGGACAAGGAGTATGACGACCTGGAAGAGAAATTCCAGTGTGTGGTGTCCAGTGTGGCCACCCTGAAGGAGAATGTGGCATCCTACCTGGGCCATTTAGAGGTAAAACCTTGACCACTGGCAAGGGGTTGGCCCCATTAAGGCTTCAAGACCTGTTCCTTAGGATTGTAGAACACTTAGGAAAGCAATAGCTGCTGGGGATGTTCAGGGATTTGCAGCTCAGCTAAAGTGTGCTGTTGTGTCAGGGAGTTGCACAACATCCAAGCATTGCTCACGTCCAGGGGAGCTTAAACCAAAGCTGAGGCTTTGACAACACAGTCTGAGCTGGTGTCATTTGAGAATAATCTGTCCTTAAACTTATCATTATTTCAAGGTCTTAAATGACTGAAAAGGCCAAGTGTTGTTCAGCCTGGGGATTCTTGCTTTAATAACTGGTGTAAGGCAGAAACGTCCGCAGATCAGTCCTGACAACAAATTTCCCTTTTGAAATCACCTGGGTCAGCAGCTGCTATGATTTTTTCTGAGAAATCCCTTGGGGCATCTGAGGAAAATGAAAGTATGAGTGATGGCAAAACATGCAATCCCCAGACACAGTATTATCAAGAAATCCTCAGGAAATGGCAGAGGGTTCAGAAAGCAGCAATTCATGGGCTGGAAAGACCTTGACTTGAAAATATTGAGAAGGGCTCCCCATACAGCATTGGGAAAGAGGTAAGAGAGCCTGATGCTTTCTCCCTTTCAGGCATTCCTGTTGCCCACTCCCCACCAGCGTGACCTGCAGATGGACGAGGGACCTGCCCAGCAGTATCGGCACTTCGCAGAATGCCTCCAGTACACTGTTTTCCCAGAGTTTGTGAGTGCTCCTTCCCTGCACAATTCCTTCAGCCAAGCATTGCTCTCCCACCTTCTGCCAGGGCACAGTGAGGTCTGGCTGCCCCCACAGAGCAGAGCAGGGCAGCCAGGAGCTGAGGGGGACGCCCGAGCAGTGTCCTCACAGTCCCCTGAGGACTCAACTTTGCAGCAGGACCAGGAGCAAGGAAGAAGATCCATCAGCAGTCCCCAACACACAAAGTGAGAGACCAGCTCCAGGGTCCATCCAGGAAAGAGGGGAAGGCCGGGGCAGAGACACAACTACAAAACAGCTCCAGTGCTCATGCAGGGCTGGAGACTGGCTGCAATGTCTGTCTGATGGGTGCATCCAGGAGCTGGGCTACCTACAGCAGTGATCCAAAGAGACAGAAGCAGAAACCAGCATACCCAAAGTAATGCTCAGGCAGGGGCAGAGGGCCCCTAAATGGGCTGTAAGCAGGGGTGTATGTGGAGGCCCAGTTGAGACTGGTCTGGGCCATTAAAGGGTCTTACCTGGTGATTTGCATAGAGCACAAGTTTGGAATTTTGGCAGACATGACTGCTCTTTACTGAGAGTTTGCTTTGCTTGGCATCCTGTGTGCCTTCAGGGGAAGATGTTTCAGATGCTTCCCACTGCACACAAGCACCTCAACAGGTCCCCGAGCATTTTACCCCCCATAAGATAGTGCTGGTCCTGTTTGTGGGGCTCACATGGGGATTTGGGTTCTCTCCCCTCACAGAAACAACGGCTCGACAGGCTGGTCTGCCAGCCCCTCTGCAGCCTCTCAGACATGCTGGTGGGGCCACAGCAGCTGGTCAAGAAGCGCCTGGACAAGCTGCTGGACTACGAGGAGATCCAGGAGCGGAAGAGCGAGATGGGCAGCGTGACGTATGACGAGGAGGCAGCCATGAACACTTACCTTGCCATCAATGACCTGCTTGTGGCTGAGCTCCCGCAGTTCAACCAGGTGGCTGTGCAGCTCCTGAGGCAGATCCTGTGCTCCTTCAGTGCCCTGCAGCGGGACTTGGCTGCCCAGGTCCTGCAACAGGCAGAAAAGGAGCTGGAGCAGGTGAGCATGACCCACTGGCATGTGTGCCCAGGCACACGATCTGAGCCAGATCTTCTTCAGGCTTGGGACATCTTGGGCATCTGAGCAATGAAGTTTTGCTGTGGCCCAAGCCCACCATTGCAGACACACAACTCCCTGTCTAGGATTTGTAAGCAATCTCTCCTCCTCCCTGCCTGGGAAAAGCCAAATTTTCTCTTCTGCACTGCCAGGAGCTGTCCTGCTTTCTCTTTGCGGACACTACTGGTAACTTATTGATGTGCCACTGCCTGAGAGATCAGTGTTAAGTCTGAGCTTCTGAGACCTCTGTGCCAGGAAGGCAAGGAGGATAAAGGCAGCTCCTGGCCTGCAGAATGAGCATCCCTTGACACGCATCCCGTGGGTGCTATCTTCGAGAACTCCTCACTGCATGGTACTCTTGAGTCTGATGTTTGCAAACATGGAGGGTCAGGGCAGTTGAAAGCCCTGGGGCAAAGCATCGTCCCCATCTGATCCATGATCAGGATGAGAACAAGGTGCAGCCAGGTGGAAGTGTCCTCTCCTGCACTGCTCATGTGTATCTGGTCAGGAGGGTAGGTTACCCTTGCTCAGTCTGGGCTGTTTATGCTGCAGGCATTTATCCTACCCATCTCTCTTTAAGGTTGGGTGGGACAGGCTGTGGGCTCAGGGCAGGACAGCAGGAATGAGGTACTGCTCTGGTGGGCTGGGTAAAATGCAAGAGCCCCACATATGATATCCCTGCCCAGAGAAAGTGGCTCACAGAGAGGAAGAACTTTGATCATAGGTGCAACGTGCATCTTTAGTGGCCAGGTCTGTTCTCTTGCTTTCTCACCCTTTTTCTTCTTGCTCCTTCTCTTCTGACCCTACTCACAGCTCTTCCTCTGCCCAGGGCCCTCTCTGACCTGAGTTTGTCTCCACAGATGCCTCATGGCCGCATGCCCCTGCCCAGTTTCTGGAAGGTGGTGGAAGACACCTTGCAGCAGTCAAGTGCTCAGCTCCAGACCTTCTGCCAGACCTTTGAGACCGTCACACCAAGCCCTGTGACACAGGTAGGGACTGGGAAGGGGATGTCTCAGGCCAGCTGGATGAAGAGATAGGACTGTGGCTTCCAAACACAGAACATCCCCTTGTCAGGAAGGCTGGCTCAGAAAGTGGCCCTGGGGACTGCCATGGCCACAGTATTTCTCCTTGTCAGCAGCTGGCTGGAAATAATCAGGGATGAAACAGCTCAGCAGTTCTGGTTGTGGGCACTCATTTCCAAACCATGGGGTACAGCAGATAGCGTGAAGGAGTTTCTCCTCTAGCCTCTCGCTGGGATGTGATCCTGCAGATGGGAGGGCATGAGGAGAGTCTCAGTCTTCTGTGTGTCTCAGCAAGTGCTCCCGTGTCCCTTGCTCCCCACCAGCCTCTGAACCCTGCTGAGGAGCGGAAGGTCCTTTCCCTTGTGAGCAAGCACGGCCCAGACAAACTTTACCAAGTGACAAGCAACATCAGTGGCAGCAAAGACTTGGACCTGACCTTGCTGAAGGGACAGATTGTAGCTCTGCTGCAAAGTGCTGACACGAAGGGGAACACGAACAGATGGCTGGTGGATGCTGGAGGTATCGTGAGTACTAATGGGCAGCCTCTCCTCATCTCAGCACCAGGGTAGGGAACCAAACCCAAACCACTTCCTCATCCTGGATGAGACAGCAGGCCATGGCCTCCTGGGCTCTCCCTTCCAGGCTTTGCTCAGCCCAAACCCACCTCAGCTTTGCCAGCATCACCTGTTGCCATTCACTGTGAGGTTCAGGTTTCCTGATTCATTCCCCAAGGGAATGCTTGTGAAGTGTCATGGCTGAGAAAGGAGAACGTGTGCCCAAAGAAACATATGGAATTCCCTTTTTTTGGGGGGTGTTTCTGCTGTATATTCCCTAGTGACAGATTAGTTTGAGCAGGGCTGCTGTCCTAAGGCAAGCAACAGCCAAAGTGTCATTCCTCTTTCCTCCAACCAGTCCTACATGTGCCAGGCAGTGGGGCCCCATGACCTGTGTGTGTCCATGTCCTCCAGGTCCCCGAGGGTTTGTGCCTGCTGCAAAACTCCAGCCATATTGCCCAGTACAAAGCCAGCAGCCCGGGATGCAGATGCTAACTCTGGAGAGTGGCACAGAGAGAAGGCGACATTCCTATGCATTACCTGAAGCCCCCAGGCCCCAAGTGGCCACCTTCACCCCAACATTCCAGGTGAGAGTGGGGGACACCCCAAGAGCCATTCCTAGTAACACAAACAGCTCTGTGCTAGCTCTTGCATGGGTGGGAAGGTGGACCTGCTTTTCCAGCACACACATGGTCATACATGTGCAGCCGCGTGCCCAGCAGTGAGTGTCACACCCCCATCTGAGTGCCATGTGAGGCTGATGTCCCTGCTGGGAACAGGGTGAAGAGAGTAAGAGAACTGGGCATGGTAGGTCCCTCCATCCATGTCACTGCTGCGCTGCCCTCTTGGAATGGGTTTGGAATGGGAATGCCTGCCTTGCCATGTATGTCCTTCTCTCTCTGACTCTCATGTCCAGCAAGGGCTTCTCCCTCCTTCCCTGCCTTTCACAGGTGGTCGCTGGCTTCTCCTTCGCAGCCAGGAGTCCGCAGGAGGTGAACCTCCAGGCAGGGCAGCCCGTGGTGGTGCTGGAGCCGCATGACAAGAAGGGGAGCAAGGAGTGGAGCCTGGTGGAGGTGAATGGCCAGAGGGGCTATGTGCCCTCCAGCTACCTGGTGACTGTCCCCGTGCAGGAGCCCATGGGCTGGAGCTTGCCCGTGTGAGCGTGGCCAGCCTACACCAAGGGCATGGGCTTCATTGGATGGGAGCAGTCAGCTAGGACTCCTCACGGGAGATGCTGGACAGAGGCAGCCCCGGGCTGGCAAGGTGGTGGGAGACACCTGGCAGAATACGGCCCCGGGGGACAGAGGCAAGAGGATGGCTCTTGGGAGGCACCTTTTGATGGGAGGCGTGAGGGTGCCATGTCCTGTGTGTTTGCACAACACAAAGCAGCATCGAGGGAGTGAGGGCAGGTGGCTGCAGTTATCCAGGGATTTGCTGAAATCCATGTCAGTGACAAATGTGTCCCGGGGGAAGGGGGTGATGAGGCAGCATTGTCCCTGGTTAGATCAGGACCGAGTGGCAAAGGTGCAGCGCTGTAGAGGGGTCCTCAGCTGGGCACAAGGCACCTGGGCACTGAGGAATGGGCACCTGGGCAGCTGGGCATCTGCACACCTGGGCACCTGAGCACCTGGGCGGGCGGGCAGCGCCGCGCGGAGCGGCCACCAGAGGGAGCCCCGCACCAGCTCCCAGTGCCCGCTCGTACTGGGAGCGCGTACTGGGAGCACTGGTGCAGGCATCGTGGGCTGCGGGGGCACAGCCCGACCCGCACCGGGGGGGACGGAAATCCCGGCTCCCGGGGCTCCCTGGACCCGCACAGATCCTCGGCGGGTTGACAGAGGTCCCGTGGAAGAGGTTTTTGGGAGAATCAATCCGTGTGGGTCGGTCCCTGACTCAAGGCTCGGCCTGAGGATGGAGACAGCACTCTCTCCTTCCGCTCCTGCCGCGTCCCAGCTCCGTGCCTCGGTTCCCCCGCGGCTGTGCCGATGGTCTGCGGAGATGCTGAGGGTTGGCAGCCGTGCCCGGGGCAGCACTGACGTGTTCTCACAGGGCACTCCAGGAGCCCCCGGGGGACTGGCACGGTGGGAGAGCTGTCAGCAGGACCACACTGCCCACCCTTCACCCACGGCGAGCGGTGCAGACACCCGTGGGTGCAGCAGCCTGGCGTCGTCCCGGCTGCCCCGGGCACCTGCGGCTCCCCGCATCAAAGGTGCGGTGTCCCGGCGGGCGAGCGCCGGCACGCCGGGCTCTGTGCCCTGCCCCGTGGGGAGCAGCACGCCCGGCCACCCACGGGCTCCCCGCGGGACGAGGGGGCTGCCTGTGGGTTCCCGCAGCGTGGCAGACGTGGCATGTCCTCACCCCAGCTTGTGCTGCGTGGGGAGGGATGGGGTGGGTGCCAGGCAGGTGGGGCAGGACCCAGACACTGCTTTGTGCACCCCACGTGTGGGTCCGTGTGCCTGGTTTGACGCAGAACTCTGTGGGGTTCACCCTTCTTTATACCTGCAGGGTCCTGGGGTGTGATCTGCGGGGAGGCTGAGGGCAGCTGCCTCTGCCCTGGTGCCATGAAAGCCCTGAGCAAATGCTCATCCACACAAAACCTGGAAGGGGATGGCAGTGCCGGAGCTGGGGATGTTGGCTGGGGATGCTCCCAGCCTGGGGAAAGGCGGATGGGCTCCTCAGGATGGGAAAATAGGCAGGCTGAGGGGATGAGGGTCATTGTGCCGGAGCTGTGTGTCTGAGGCTTATCTGCCCAGCCCCGGCCCCGCAGCCACAGGGCTCACACCTCCAGCTCGATGCTGATGGCTCCTCTGGATTTTTCCGTTCTTAATCAAATCACATCAGGTCGGATTTCCCTCCCGAGTCACCTTCCTGCCAGCTCAGTGGGGTGCAGTTGCAATCAGCCCTGCACCAGCACAGGCAATGGCAGGAGTCAGCGGCTCTGGCAGGTCCTGCTCCACAGTCTGCAGGTGCCTGGGACCCTTTGGAGGGTTAAAGGTGATGGTGGGACAAAGAGTGGTGAGAGACTGCTGCTGCCTGGGCACTGATCTGTCCACTGGAAGGAGACCTGGGGTAATCAGGACTTGATAGTTGAGTTTTGTCCATTGCTCACCAGAACTCTGTATTTTATGTGCTCTGAAACAACAGGTCTCCTTTTCCTCCCTCCAGCCACTGCCAGTGCTGCCTGCACAGGGGCTGCAGGATACTGGGAGGTGTCCCAGATCCCTGCTGCCTCTACCCACTCTACGCATCTCCCCAAACTCATCTACCAGCATTTGCCAGGCTGACGGGCTTGCAGGGCAAGGTGGAAACAGCCCACACATATCCCACCTCCAGTGCTCTGCAGGTGACAGCACAGTGGGGACATGCTGCTTGTGTCAGGCACCAGCTGCCTGTCCCCTGTCAGATAAGGTGGTTGTGCTCCAAGCCAGGTGCAGCACAGGCACCAAGAGAGTGGTGCTGAGCCAGCCAGCACCAGCATCCTGCCCCAAAGTGGTGGCACTGGTTTCCTGCTCACCCCAAGGTCCCGACAGCAGATGGTTCCTGCTAGGAAGAGGGAAATTAGCTCACATGGCTGCTCTGGTCTTTGCATCCAAAAGGGTGAGCTGGGCTCTGCAGCTTGCACCAGCCCTGCTGCCAGCCTTGATGGCCATGGGACCTTCCCCATCACCTCAGGACATGGCCTCGTACTTGACTGCAGGACACAGGTACCTACATCCCTCACTTCTCCCACAACATCATGCAAACTCATTGCACTGCTGCTGCCCTGAGGCTGGAAGTGCCCTCTCAGAGTCACCAGAAGGTACAGGGCTCTTCCAGCCTAAACATGACGGGGGATAAAGGACACAAGTGTGCCTTTAAATAGCCGTCAAGGACAGGCTCTCCCAGGAGGAATGCTCTGGCTGGCCCCGTGGAACATGCCTGTGGCCAGGGGCATGGGGGGACAGCTGGGCTGGGACGGCTGCTCACCAGGAGGTCAGGTCAAGGTTAGGCATTGTCCCAGCCAGGCGCCACTGTGCCGTGGCTTGGCACCACACAGGCAGACCCATGCAAGGGGGAGGAAAACACATGCCAGGCCAGGGTTTTACCATGCCCTGGGCTGATCTGCGAGGTGGCAGCGGAGCCAGGCAGGCACTGCTGCCTGCAACCTGCCTGCCAGCCTGCAAGGAATTTGGCACTGGCACAGCCTGGCTGCTGGAGCAGCCTCCGGGGCAGCTCCGGTTGTCCAGGAGCGGCTGTTGCACTCCTGTCCGGGCTGATTCATATCCTGGACGTGCAGGCATTTGGACAGCGTCCACCCACAGGGTGTGACAGCACACAGCCGTGTCCCCAGGGCATGGGGTGCCAGCCCAGCCACGTGCCAGAGAGCAGGACGGTGGCAGCTCAGACCCTGTTCTTCCCTGCTTTGTGGGACATGCTGGTCCCTGGGGACACAGCAGCAGTTGCAGGCAGAGTGGGGGGCCACATAGCACATCTCCAGGTGGAGACACCTGGATTGCAGGAGGATGGCAGCATGCCCAGGTGTCAGTGTGCCCAAAGATTCTGCTGGGGCCATCCAGGAGGCAGAGAGGTGCGAGAGGAAAGCAGCTGCCAGGGAAGCCCCAAGTCCAGCTTCCAAACCCAGACTATCTCATCACTTCAGAGTGCAGAATGGGAGTAGGGGAGCAACAAGGCTGTGGAGGGAAGGGAAGGAATGGAGAGGGGGGACCCAGCAGGAGCAGGGTGGCTGCCCTGGGCTGAAGGGCACAGCCAGCCTATGCAGGGCTGTGACTGCAGGCACACAGCTCAAATTCATCCCCGCTGCCAGGCTGGGCTGGGTCTGAGCAGAGCCAGCCTGTGCTGCACTGTTCCCAGGCCCATAAGGAGCAGCCCTCACCCCAGCAGCCCTCGCTGGCCCCTCGTGCACCAACCATGACCACCATGGCCTGGAGGAGGGCTTTGCCCCAAGGAGAGTGGCCCTGAGGCTGCGAAGCAGGAGTGGAGGTGTGAGCAGCAGTGCTCGCTCCAGGCTGGTGCAGCTGGCACCTGAATTGTCTAATAAAGTGTGAAATTGCTTTCATGCTCTGCTACCTCTGCTGAGACGGACCATCATTACGGCCCCCCCTTCCCAGCCCGCAGCCGGCTGCTGCCGATGTCCTGCTGTCGCCGTGCTGCCAGATGAGCCCCGGGCTGGAGCTGTGCCTGGCACAGCCCCGCAAAACTGCTGTGCCGGGGGCTGCCGGTAGTCCCTCCGTACCTTCTGCTCTCTCTCAGCCGCTGCACTGTGCCCATCCCATGTAAAAGCACAAGCTGCTGCCGGTGCATCACCCTAGATGGGGGCAGACCTCTGCCGTAGGGATGGAGGCTGCCCTCCTATTTCCTTACCCCCATGAGATGCCCTGGGGTGCAGGGATCAGCTCAGGCTTGAGCCCTGCCCTGGGGCTGTGCCGCTGCCAAAGCCCTGCGCTTGCCCATCAGATAGAGCCCACAAGGAGATAGGGCTCCATCCGGCTGTGCTAGGTGTGCCTTGGACCCTCGCTCAGGCAGCAGAGAGCTCCCACCTGGGCAGGGACAGAGGGGCAGCCTGGTTCCCCCCTCACCGCTGGATGACTAATTGCTCCTGAACCACCTGGATGTGCACAGAAACTGTTCTCCAGCTCTAATAACAATAATCAATCATCCTGCTCTGGGCAGGGGTTGTGGAAGGTTTCCCAGAGCTGGGGAGCTAGCAGGGGGGATTGTGGTGCCAGCGGTGGGGCTCCCCCAAGGGCACATGGAAGTCTCTGCTCTGGTGGTGGCTCTCCTCCTGCACTGCCCGCTGGAAGGGCAATCCATACCCAGGTACTCCCTGCAAGGGGAAGTGCCAGCTCCTCAGTGCTGGCGCACCTGGGTCTGTGCAAGCTGTGATTTTGGAGGGAGACCAGCTGAGAACCCAGGTTGGGCGTGGGGCATAGGGTGTTCCCTGCTCCAGAGGGTTCTGTGAGTCCCTGTGCCAAAGGGGCAGACATGAGTTCCATGGAGCTGCTGAGTGAGAGCAGGGAAAAGGACTTGCCTCTGGGATTTCTGCAGGGATCAAGATACTTTGCCCCAAGGAAACGGTGCCACATTTTTCCAGCCACTGATAAAGTTAAACCCTTGATCTGGTTAAAGGTTTAGCCCGTGAGGCAAGCCTGGGTAGGACAGCAATTCTTTTAGTGCCACCAACTTGGTGACTCTTGCCTAGGCAGAGGGGAATGGCCCCACTGCCTCCCAACTGCTCAGCTCATCTGTTGGAGCACATTCCTGCAGCAAGACCCCTCATCAGATCACATTCCCAGAGCCAGACCCCACTATCAGAGCGTACCCCAGCAGCCAGACCCCACTATCCCTGGGCTGCATCCAGGCTCCTGAATGGGAGATGGAGCTGGAGTATACCCTGGTGCTGAGCTGAGGCTGGGCAGGCAGATGGCACATGGCCAGGGAGAGGAGTATCCCGCCTGGAGCTGCTCTTTTTTTGGTGTAACCTTATAATCCATGTCCCACTGCTGCCTGCCCTGGCCACAGCTCATCCCAGTGCCACCCATCTGGGGGAGGCTTCAAGCCTCTGGGAAGCCAGCCGGGTCCTGGCATGAGTCAGCTGGAGCAGTCAGGCAACACTATCCATGGCAAATACCTCATCCAGTCCCTGCCTCCTGCCCCACTGTGACCCAGGGGACACCCCAGGCAGGACTTCAAGCTGGTGGTCTTGGGGCAGTGCAGCCTTTCCCTTGGGGCTTCCTTGACTCCAGGGAACAAGGGCTTCATCTGCCTTGGCAGCAAAAGGCAGATCCCTGCAGGCTCATCTTGTCCCCAGGGTCACTCTGCTGGTTGGACAGCAATTCTGGGCTTTCCAGAAGCCACAGGAGGTAAGGAATGAGTGTGGTGGGAAGGAGGTGCAGAGCACTTTTCGCGCCTCATTCCCACCTCACCTCCCCACTGCCAGAACCATCTCATAGAAGCATGGAATCACAGAATGGTCTGGGTTGGAAGGGAGCTTAAAGATCATCTACCTTCAACACCCTGCCATGGACACTAGACCAGGTAGCTCAAAGCTCCATCCGAAATGGCTTTAAACATTTCCAGGGATGGGGCAGCCACAGCTTCTCTGGGCAAACTGTTCCAGTGCCTCACCACCCTCACAGGGAAGAATTTCTTCTTAATAGGTAATCTAACTCTACTCTCTTTCAGTTTGAAACCATTCCCTCTTGTCCTGTCACTACTGGAGAAAACCAGTCACTGGGAGCAGCCAGGCGAGTGCACTCTAACCCAGCAGCATTCCCAAGCCCTCCTTCATTAGCATTCCTCCTCTCCCAGCCTGCACAGCCTGTTCCCAACGCCCCTAGTGTTAATTGAATTACTTCCCCCAGAACTGCCAATGCTTTAGGGACTCGAGCATCTGCATACACCACGGGCAGCCTGCTCTGTGCCGGCTCAGCCCTTCCCGTGGGATGAGCCAACTGCGGGGAATAAAAACAGACCCAGCAATGGCAGGTCCAGGTTGGTATGAAGGTGCAAACGGTTCTATTGCAAAGACTCACGGAATAAAGGTAATGGAGTCAAAATGTAAATCAGGAGTCCCAAGGTTTGTGGGAGACCCCCGGTAATGTCTGTAAGCATCCACAGGGGCTGGAAAACATCCTGCTGCCACTCAAGCCTCCGTTGTGCCAGCTGCCAGGCAGTCCATGCAGTCATCAAGCCACCAACCCAAGGCCGTTCCTGCATCTCTACCCAAAGGATAGGATTTGTGGGTCTAAAATTTGCCTTCTTTGGGCTGCACCCGACTATAGGTACAAGCTGCAGACACGAAGCCCTTTGTAGCCTGGCCGCATCCTTGCTGGGATTTACCTAAAACAGCCCCGGGGAGAAACGGAGGGGCGGGGATAGGGGGGGAGAGGGAGGGAGGCTGCCTGGTGTTTGTTTTTACTAATGAAGCCCCATAATCAAATCATTTCAATTTTAATTGTAAAGCCAGCAGGCAGATTTCTGTCTCCAGATGGGACGTGATAGGAATAGTGGAAGGCTGGGCACGTTCTGTTGCTCACCTTAATACTTGGAGCGAGGCAGATGGGAGCAGCCCTGGGGAGGCTCCCACTCTGCCTGGGAAGAGCTTGGACCACAAGGGATAAGGATTTGAGCTGGGATCAGACCCAAAGCTTCTCCTGCTTCTTTGACCCTGTAAAGCTAACCCTGTGGAGGATGTGCTGCACTGTACCCAGATCTGAGCAGGGGAGGCAGGAGTCCTTTTCCCTGCTTTTATCTCTCAGCTCTGCCAAGATACATGAAATCTATTTGTGGCTTCCACTTGCTGTCTCATTTTTTGGGTGCTTGGACTTTGGGAAAAGAGAAAAATAAAGAAACTGGGTCATTTTCTATTTATTTGGAAGAGCTGAGATGTTAACCCTCCAGATGCAGAGAGCTCTGCTTGCATCTTCTCTGTGGGACTGACAAACTTGGAAGTAAGTGATGGGGAGAGAATAAACCTCCTCCTCACCAAAGAAAATGTGCCTTTTGCCCAGCTGCTTATTTAGGCTGGGGGGAACTGGGTGCAGTGGGGTTGGGATTGCCCTCCCAGTCTAAACTGGCTCACTCAGGCAAAACACATCTGTTTGTTTCTCGTGATGGAGAAATGGAGCCATGAGGGGATGGGTTGCTCTGGAACTGATTAACTCCCCCAGGCAGGGGCCATTCCCAGCTGCCTACCAGACCTCAGCAGTCAGCCAGGGCAAGGGGTGGGCATAGAGGTTTTGGCTGGGGATGTCAGGGAAGGAGAATGTCTCCTCTCCTGCCCATCAGAGAGGTTTGCTCCTCCTGGAACGGGACAAGGGGGTGGTACAGCATGATCTGGGCAGGTCATGCCAAGTATAGAATACCTTGTGCTCCTGTGCCTTCACCACAGCCATAAAGGGGCAGAGCCCATCTTTTATCAGGGATGGCTGCCACTGCTTTCACCACCCTGAGCTGCTGCCCTCCCTGTGCACATGGTTCTGCTCCCAGAGTTGACAGCCTTTCTGGAATCCCCTGGAAGGGATCCAGGTGGGGGACGCCAGGCACTGAGCAGCCACCAACATCCCTCCAGCGGGCCTCTTTGCTCTTATCAGCTCTCCCTTTTCGTGCCTGAGTCATCAGGGACAAGAGCATCAAATCAGAAATAAAGTCATTAACTCAATAAACAAACACAGATGAAAACCTCACTTCATTTTTTGCAATTGGAGCCCTGGCTCCTGGGGACTTTAAGTAGCACCTTCCCTCCACCAGCCTTCCCTTGGCCAGGTCTGCTCCAGCCCCACTCACATCCCGGGGTGAGGAGAGGAGAGAGATACAGGCATTCATCCCACTGGGCTTGGCTTGGCCCCCAGCAGCCCAGGCACTTGCCATTGGCCCGGGTTTCCTGCTGGGATGGGGGAGCCTCATGTCTGGTGCTGATGGGCTCCAGCTACATGAGGAGGACACATCCAGCATGAGTGACATATCCCTTTCCTCCCCCTATGGCACCCATCCCTCCTTCTAGCACCGCACCCTCTGCCCAGGGCTCAGCACATCCCTGGGGCTCATGCCTCCCAAGTGGCTGCAGCTCGCTTATCCCCATCCCAGCCGATCCGTGATTCCGCTCTTCTCCCTCTTTTCCTTTTTTTTTTCCACCGTGTACAAATGGGAATTAAATTGAGGCCACTAAACTCATTTGTGCTCGCAGCCGTAATGGGGCTGCAGGCAGCGTTTCACCACCAGCTCTTCAGAGCCGCTGCCAGTCTCCGGCTGGGAACTGCCGTGGGCTGGCTCCTGCTGCCGAGCCCAGCGTGTCCCTGCCTGCCCATGGCAGGGCCCCCACAGCAAGGCAGGACTGGGGTTAAACCCAACCAGACCAAAACATGTGCGAGAGCAATTTCTTCCTCATGTGAGCAGTGCCTGGAGCCGCAAGGCACCACTGAGCTCCTGCTTGGGCTCCTGTGGCTATGCCTGGCCTGGAGCCCCATCCCACTGGGTTCTCCCTGTGTCCTGGGGTGCACGCCTGCCTGCACCCCTGCCCCGGGGGGTTCTCCCACTGAAGCCATGTGGTGAGGTGCTGGAGACAGGCTGGGCGGCCGCCCCCACAGTGTGGCTCAGCCTCAGGGGGCCAGGCACCATCACGAGGAAATGGGAATGAGCTGGAGCCAGGGAGGCAGCTGTGAGGAGGGGATGAGAATGCCAGTAAGCACGGGGGCTTCCAGGGGAGAGCACCCAGCTGGCCTTATGTGACCCACTGCACCAGGTCAGGGAGGCGCTGAATCCCTGATGGGTGCAGACTCCCAGCTGCCCCACCAGGGCTTGCTGCTTATTTTTATCAGGCTGGAGGAGGAGGAGGAGAAGGAGGAGGGATACTGGTCATGGGTGAACTTGCTGAAAAACCTACTCCCACACCACCCAGGGAAAAAGTCCCTGGAAAGTGCCTGCGGACAGCAAAGGAGGGCAGACATGAGTGCTGGGAAGGAACAGCTGCTGGGAATTTAAATGACTGCTCGTGAATGATGGTTTTGTTTTGTCCCAGTCATGGTTGTGCTGTGCTTTGGCCGGGCAGCATCCAAATCCTGCCGCTCATGGAGCTCTGTGGATAAAACTGGTTTGGAAAACCCCTGGAGAAACTCAAGCTTGAGAGGAATCCTGGTGCAGCACCCTGCCCCTGCCCTGCAGAGGAACCAGCAGAGCCACCCAGAGCAGGCACAGCCACAGCAGCAGGGATGTGCAAAAGTTGGGATGGGCTCTTCCTGCGGCCCCCAGTCAAGCTGTGTTCCCATCTGCCAGAAGGAAGAGCGATGGAAAGGGAAGAGATTCTCAGGAAGTGAGCGAGCTGTGCTTCCTGCACACTCCCTGCGTGGTTCCTGCACACTTCCCTCTCCCCCTGCCTGATGGGACACTGCTGTGGGGTTGGGGAATAGAAGCAGACTGTTCCAGGGAACACCTCAGAATGAAGATCTTGGCTTGTCCACCAGCCTGGGATATGAAATGCTGCCCTGTGACCCTCCATGGCTCCCTGGGCAAATGGGGATGCCACCAGGCACTGTGCTTTATGGCCTCAGCCATGCACTAACTTGGTGCACGCTGCCGGATCCATGCCCTGAAAATCTAGTTTCATATGGATAAACAGGATTTCATATTACTGCTGCTAATGCGATATCAGCACATTGCAACACAGATATTTTAATAATACATAGTTCTTTTAATGAAGGGACTTAGTAAACTGATTTGCTTCCCAACATTTGTATATGTCATATTTGCTCATTTATTCATACAGTAAATGAAATTAAAGTTGCTAAACATTTATAAAATTGCGACTATACTGAAGAAGTGCACCTGTGCATTGAAATTAAAAGCAGGAGCTGCTTTCTCTGGCACAGAGGCTGCCCATGCAGCAGCACAGGCTGGAGGGGAGCGCAGCCGGGCACTGCCAGACCCCATTCCCAGGGATGCTGACAGTTGTGACAACCACTGCATTTTTATTTTTGTCATCCCAGCAACATCACTCTGTGGATCAGCTTTTATTAAAAATAAATAATGCTTTTAAAGCTGGTGCTGGGGCACCAAACTGTGACAAAGGCCAGGGAGGCGGTGCTGAGGATGATTAATGTGATTTTTTCAGCAAAATACTATAGCAGTTCTCCCATGTCAAGGGCTCTGCTGAGGGGTGCGGGAAGGACGAAGGTGCTCTGTGCCTTTTGCAGCTCAGTACCTGGTCAGGGGCACAGCCCACCCTGGTGAGAGATCTGGCTGTGGCCTCACGGTCTCCCAGGCCAGGCTTTGGTGGGCACATGCCAGGGAAAGGCGGGAGGTTGAGGCACAGAGCCCTCCATAGGGACTGGATTGCTGCTGCTGTGCTGGTGGGATACCCCAGCTGCAAACTCCTGCCATGATCCAGGCTTGTGGCTGGAAGGCTGGAGCCCTTGCTTGGAGCTCGCCCAAGATGTGCTCAACCCCTGAGCTTTCCCCTGCTTCCCGCTCGCAGCAACCAGCGGGAAAAGTAACGAGCAAAACCTTAGGCAAACATTTTGGGAATCCAAAAATCTCACTCTCTGAGTGCGGTTTGGCTTAACAGCTTGGTGGGGGATGGCGGGCACTCGATGTACAGAACGGGAGACAGAGCCGCTGACCCACGGAGCTTGCAGTTATCTGCTCCATCAGGGAGAGGGGAAGGCGCTGCCGCACATTGCTGCGCTCCTTTTATCCTGCTCCCTCCCTGCTTTTCCAGGCCAGAGCATTTTTCAAAGTCTGCTTTATCCCATCCCCGCTGCTTCTTTTCCCAGCGCTCCCAGCACCGCTAATAATATCGGCTCTAAATCCTGCTCGCCTGGCGCTGTGCAGCCCGGCCGCATCCATCCGTGCCTCCAGCCCGGCCGGGGCTGTGGCAGGAGCCCTTAAATACACGGAACGCGTGGGCAATGCCACACCGCTCTCTCCTCCCCCAGTTGTGCAATTCGGGTGTTTGGATGCAATATCCAACCCCCCTGGCTCGTCGCTCATGGGAATCTCGTGCCCGTCCCTGTGGCAGGCGGAGGAGCGAGACGGCTGCGTTCCTTACCTCTCCACGGAGCTGGGAGTGCGGAGAAGAGCTGGAAATAGCCCTGGCTGACACAGATACCTGTGCGGAACAGCAGGGGCCTGCACTTGCCGTGGTAATTGCATACTGCATGGAGATGAGTCACCCGGAGCCCGCTCCGGCGGGCAGCACACGCGGCCGCGCTGCCTCCCGCACGGTGCGGGCAGATCCGCCGCGCTCACACGGGGACCCGTTGCCTGGGAAATTGATGCCCCCTCCCTCCCCACCCCTGCTGGGGAACGGGGGGCCCAAAGCACAGGAAAAGGGAGCGGGGAGAGGATGGGAATGAGAGCATCTTGCAGCTTTTTAAGCTCTCGAGATGCTTTCAAGTGCCAGGAAGATTGTGTGAGCCGTGATTTGCTGCATTATTTCTGTTGCCATCCCTGCACGGGGAGCTCCTGTGTGCAGATGAGCTGCTCACAGCAAGTCAGCATCCATGCACTGCCTGGTCTGGGGGTGGGGGGCTGAGCTCCACAGCTGACATGACCTGCAAGGGGCCAGGGACCACCTTGGGATTACCCCTCAGCACTTTCCAGATGGGGACCCAGGGTCTCTGAGATGGGCCACCCTTATCTTAGCTGCTGGCACAACTGCAACTGAAGCAGCCAGAGACAGAAGTGATGTGTCGGCTCACCCCGAGCTCCTTGGCCACAGCAAGAAAGCCCCACCAGAAGAGCTCTCCATCCTCTTTTCCACAGTGTAGGGCTCAGGCGCTGCCTTGCTGCTGGCAATTGCACTGTCAGGAGATTAATAAATAATTAGCCAGCAAACTTCCACCAGGGAGCTTCGTTTCTTCTCCTCCAGCAGTGTCGTCTGTTCAGAGAGTGAAAAGCAGGGGAGAGCGGCTATTCCTGGGAAGATGGGCTGAAGGGGGTGACATTTTCCCCATCAAGCTGGTGGCTCCCCAAGCTCTTCCACAGCTGACTTCATATACCAAAGCGATGCAGGGGGGAGGAGGAACAGGTAAAATCAATGGGAACCTATTTGGTGGGATAAAAGAACGTGGTTTTATTTATAGAACTGGCTGGAGCTGAAGTGTCTCCTGCCCAGAGACACAGTGCTGAGGTGCTGCAGAGCAGCAGAGCAGTATCTGCACGGTGCTGGGAGATGTACCAGTGCCTGCTACACCCCGGCATCCAGCCCCACAGAGCCCCCAGCCCCCCAGTCCTCAAAGTCCTGGGGGTGGCTTTGCTCACAGCCTGCCAAGGGGGGAACACCTGAGGAGGGGTTTCTGCACTAACACCAGTGTCTGTGGTCAGGAGGTGCCAGGACCTGACCACCAACCCCTTCCCACTACTGGTGCCCAGTTACCATGGCGGATGCTCAGAGTAGAGCTGGTGAAGAGGGCAGGGGTGGTGAGGAGAGGGTGCTGCAGGATGAAGGCCCAGGGACAGACGAGGCCAACCTGGCAGGCTGGCAGTCACGAGACAGGGAGATGCCCACAGACATCCCTGCCAGCAACGGCTGCTTGAGGAACAGCAAGTCCTTGCTCAGCAGTGCTGGACATCCAAAGCGTCTCCCTTCACTGCTCACCCCCTTGGCCAGCTCTGCTGGTGCAGGGGGAACAGGACCTGCTCTGGTGATCATGGCATGTCTCCAGAATGAGGCAGTTCAACAGAAAGAGGAACCAGACACTGGGCAGCCCCTAGGAAGAGGCAGGAGGAGTTGCCCTGCTCTGGGATAGGGTCAACAGAGGAGGATGAGGTCAGCCTGGGTCTCAGCCAGCTTCCCCCCTTCCCCTTGTTTGTGCCAGGAAGTGGACCAGAAGAGCAGCTTGCAGCAGGATGACAGGGATAGAGGGCATATCCCTGCTCCTGATGCTGTCCTGCCAGGCAGGGCTGGGTAGTAAAGGGAGCCCGAGCAGCACTACCAGGACCAGAGGCAGCTTGACAGGTGGGCAAGAGGAAGGCGAGCCAGCAAGAGGTCAGTGGGGTGACATCGATGGGCTGTGACAGACACTGTCATTGCAGCGTGAGAGCCTGTGGGAAAGCCGAATGGAGCCAGAGTGAAGGAGTAGGCATGAGGGACACGTGCCGTATGGTGCAGCTCCCCTCGGTCCCCACACAACGATGATGCCCATGTGCCAGGCTGCCTCTGGGGCAGCACGTGGGGACACCGCCACTGAAACAGCTTGGGCTCCATCGTGAGATGTCAGGCACTGCAGAAAGAGCAGTGCAAGGTCTCTGACAGCACGTTTCTTCCCCCAGATGAAGTGAGGTACAGGATGAGCCGAGTGCCCTGGGCTGCTGCCAGGCTCTCATCCCCAGGCAGAAGGGGCCGGCTGGCCCCGCTGTGCAGGAGCAGCCTGGGGAGGAGGACAGGCTGCTTCAGCTGCTGCGGGTGTGCTGCTTCCGTGGACAAATGAGTCACTGAAAACGCCATAAGGAGTCAATGGGCATCCTGCTCTCCTGCTCAGCCCACACAGCTGGTGGGCAGCATGAGCCATCGCACAGGAGCCTTCCCTACCCTCCACTGCTCTGCCTGGCCTCTGCCACTTGCTCCGGGAAACTTCCATATGTTTTAACAGTGCATTCACAGCCCCTCTTTGCTCCTTGCCATCACATTTCTCTTTTCATAGGTTTTCTCTGCAATAACTGTGTGGCTTTATCTTGACAGCACGTGCAAGGCTGCAGTTTTGAAGAGAAGCAGGCTGCAGCATCGGGCAGGCTGGAGCCCTGCAGGTGCCCTCAGTGCCAGCCACAGACTCCTCTGACAGAGCTGGAGCAGCCCAAGGGCCTTTCTCTACTCCAGGGAAAGAGAGCTGCAGCAAGCTTCGTTGGTGGCACAGGGTGGGGAAGGACCCTCTGCCAGGTGAACTCCAGAGAGGGGACTGGGGGTCTCTGCCACAGCACAAGCACAGTGTTCGTGGTGTTCATGTGTATCTGCATGAGGGGCTTTGCTGGCACAGTGGAATATTGCTCCTTGATGATGCCCAGGGATGATGGACCAGGAACAGCAACCTCTGAATTAGCACAGCCTCAGACCTGCTCCCTGGACAAGCTGGATTTGAGAGCCAGGAACCCAGCCAGCAACCACTGGTCCTCTGAAGACACTCTTTTTTTTCCTAGGTCCCCTCCAGCCCCAGAGGCCACATCCTCAGCCCTGTGGCAAAGAAGACATCAGATTGAGAGTGAAGGGGCAGTTTCCACCTGGGCTTGTAGGGAGAAAAGGGTCATGTCACTCAGTGGATCATTTCCAGATGTTCAGTCCTGGCTGATCACTAAGCATAACAGAGCCCTCATGTCACAGACTGAGGAGGAGAAGGAGGAGAAGGAGGAGGCAGAAGCTTCCAGGTGAACATGGCTGATCAGGAGCCACTGGACATAGAAAGCATGGAAGAAAAGTGACACTATGTCCCTGTGCTCGGTGACTTCAGGTGAAGGATAAGGCTGAGCTGAGTGCTGAGCAGGGCTGAGGGGAAGGAAAAGCTCATGGAAAGGAGCCAAGCACAGAAACTCTGTGAAACCCAGGGCATGGCACTGCCAACCACTGCTGCCCCGTGGAGAGCGGTGCCCCATGAGCAGCCTGCATGAATGAAGATTTCTTTAGGGGAGGGCTCTGGGAGAACCTCAGGGACACCTTCCCCTTCGGCTGCCCCCAGCTTACCCTATCGCTGCTTCAGAGAACTCCTGCCAGCACAGATCGCCTTTTCCCCGGGTCCCCAGCGGGGAGCGGCCACCACGCCAATCCCCCCGGGGGCTGCATTTAATTTTAGTGCCAAGGAGAAAGTGTCACAAGGCGGGGGGCTGGCGAGGACCCACCAGAGGCTGGGGGATGTTGTAACTCGGGGGAGCCCCACTTGCCGCTGCCTCTCACTGCCCAGTCCTTACAACATTTTGCCACCCACAAACAGAGGCAGCTGCAACGTGAGAGCCAAGGAGGGAGGTTGCCCGGCGCGGGGTGGCTCCTGCCCAGCCGCTGCTCATTGGCTCCTGCCCCTGTCCCACGCTTGGCCTTTGGCAGGATAAGGGTACCTTCCAACCCTGTCCCCTCCTGACCGCTGGCCCAATGACATTACTCACTCGCTGTTGTTTTTGAAAGGACATTTGCAAGCTTTTCTTGTTATATTTTACCTTGGTAATATTATCCCCAGCCCCTCCGGGCTTAGCATCGAGTTGCTGTAGCGCCGGTGCAGTGTCATGGAGTGCTGCAGCTCAGCCAGGGCTGGCAGACAAGGGTGGGCACAGGGGGCTTATTTCAGCTCGACTGTGGCTGACACCTCTATGAGTACATAAATACAGAGAGCAGCAGAAGCCAGAGCTCTGGCAGCTCCCCTGCTCACAAAGCTCACGGTCTGGTTTAGGAGGAAAGCTGTGAGCACGTGGCAAAGCTGCCTGGTTGCTCTGTGAGCAGAGCAGGATGTGTGCACAGGGAATATGATGTCCCATTCACACCACAGCACTCAAGTACTGTGGATCAGACACCATCTCTACCCACCGCAGGTGTTTCTGAGGCTGCCACATGACTGACTTCTAAGGGGGTAGAGGCAACACCAGTTATAACATCTTGTCCTCCTTTGCCTCTCTCCTGGTGCTTTCGAAGCCCTTTTCATGAGTGTTATTCAAGCAACCCTCCCAGAAGTTCCAGGGCACAGGGAAGTGATGTTATCTCCATTCTGTGGGTGAAAAAACCCAAAAGACACAGAAAAACACCTGGATTGTGCAAAAGTCCAGAGCAGTCAGGAACTGAAGTTGGGCATGTTAACCTCAGCCTGCAGACACGTGAGAAATTGTACTTCGTCCTCCAGGATCCCACTGAAACCCTGCAGTGGCAGCTCCACTCCTCCAAGATGCCCCTGTTTGGCTCTGTCTCTGCTGTCCTCTGTCACCCTCTCAGCACAAGGGCAGCCTGACCCCAATGTCCCATCCAGTTTTGCCCACAGGGCTGGAAGAAGCCCTAACCCATCTCTGTCCAGAGGAGAAATGGAGCAGCATGGGCTGGGCTTTGCTTTCCTCCTGGGCGAGCTGCACCCTGTGAGTGGCTGCTGCCAGGGTGGGTGTCTCACAGGCTGTGACCACTGGGGACTGGGAAGGGCTCATCTCCTTGGGTTAGAAAGCACAAAGACCAGAAGGGAAAAGGTATTTCCGAAACACACAGCTATGCATAACTTGATTATAGAATGGCCATTCATGAGTAGTTCCCACAAATTGTTTCTTCCTATTTGAGTACAGATGGTGTAAAGGAAATCACAAGATACTCAAGTGAGAACCTCGCCTTTTGTGTAACAAATTCTTCCCAAAAGACTACTTTAGTGGTGAGGTCTTTCCGTTCTGCTTTTTCCCCTGGTGGGGCAAACACTGCTCCAGTTCTCAGCTCACCTTCGTCACTCCATCACCTTCATCACTTGCGTATTCTGTAAACAAGGGATGGGGGGAGTGCGTGTTGGTTCACCGGTCAGCAAGGTCAACTGGGAATTTGAGTCTTAGTCTGCACGGAACTGCACGTGCCCCAGAGCAAGGCAATTTCCTTCCCATGCCCTTCTGATGGCGCTGTCCTCTGTGCTGTGCCTGCTGTCTATTGCAGCTGTGAATCCTGGAAGTGCATTTCTGGACCCAGATCTCCCACCCAAGGGAAGAGAAGTTTCGCTGCTGGCAGGGCAGCTGGAAAAGCTCCTTGGGCAACTTTTGGCACTTCGTAACAGCAATTAGTACTGGAGTGCACAGCAATGAGGAAGAGTCTCTTTGTCCCATCCCAGCAGCTGAGCCGCCTTGGGTCCCAGCTCTCATCAGTATGACATAACACTCTGTCTGCTGACCTCTCCCTTTGGTGCAAGGCTTGGGATCATCAGGGAAAACCCAATGTTGCTACACTGCATGGTGTTCACAGCCTGTCCTGAACCAAGGGAAGGCCAGAAGGAATTAAGGACTGCCTCGAAACAGCTCTGCCTTTGAAACAACAGCAAGATGAGAACATGGGCAGGCAGAGGGCCTTTCCTGCCAGAGGAAGAAGCACCTTCTGTTCACCTACCAGAACCTGATGCAGAGCTCCCCACCCAGATCCTTCCACATCTCTTTGCTCCATCAGCTCTTTACAGTGACCCTGCAGGCCTGTCTAGGCCATCTGGGGGGATTCAAGGGTTTGGAGCCATTAGGCTGCAAGTGTTGCCACTCAGTTGCGTATCAGCTAATTCAGGCTGCAGTGCCAAGCCCTGCTCTTTGCCATGTAATTGCTACGGGTAAGTAAATAGAACATTCATGAGATTTTTGGTCCCGTCATTAATTATTTCTGAAAGGGCTTTTAGTATACGCCTCAAAACCCCAGACAGAAAGATGACGTGCGTGACATCAAGATGCTTGCAGGAGCAGCAGGATGAGCACTGAGATAAAAACAAGGGATCTCTAATTCCTTCTTACTCTTTACTCTCGAGTCACCCAGCCCCACTTCAGTGCAGCCCCACCAAGCCTGGAAGTGACCCTTAGCCCAACGCACTGCTCTCAGAGTTTGTAGATCTCAACGTGGGGTGGTCTGGGGACTGTTGAGAGGTGCCTGGTGGTGCTGGGTGCCCCCAGTTTTAAGGGCAGGCATTTTAAAGGTGTGCACACGGGTGCTCAAATTGGGTTCCCTGGGTGGATGCATGTTCTCAGGGAAGGTAATTGTGTCCCATGCATGGCTGCGAGCGTCCCAGGGCACTCTGCAACTGCGGACTTGTGTTCCTCCAACCCACCAAGCCTGGATGTGACTCTCAGCCCAACACTCGGTGTTTATATATCTCAAAATGAGGTGATCCGAGAAGGACCTGGTGATGTTGGGTGACCCCACTTTTAAGTGCTGGCACTTTTAAGGTGTTTATTGCATTGCTTAAAGCGGGTTTCCTGGATGGCTCTGTGTCCCTGGGGAAGGTGCTTTCATCCCATGTATGCTTGTAAGAAGCAAGGGGCACTCTGCAACATTGGGTAAACCCCCAGTCTGACACACTGCACCCAGTGTTTAAATAACTTAGAGTGACCTAGGGACTGTGGAGTGGCACTCGGTGATGCTGGCAGCCTCTGGGTACCTCCAATTTTAAGGGCTGGCACTTCTAAGGTGTATATAGCATTGTGAATTCCCCATACAGGTGTATGTCCCTGGGGAAGGTGCTCGTGCCCCATGCATGTCTGCAAGAACCACACAGCTCTCTGCGGCCATTGGTGAACCCCCACAGACCCTGAATGTGATGTCCCCCCGTGTGACACGCTGCACCCAGTGATGCTGGCAGCCCCTGGGTACCCCTGCTCCGAGGTGTGCATGGCATTCCTTACACCGGGTTCCCTGCATGTCCGTGTCCCCTGGGGAAGCCTGGATGTGACATCCCCCGTGTGACACGCTGCACCCAGGGTCCATACATCCCATCCCGGAGCAGTGACCCCGGCACCGCGGAGCGGCACCCGGTGACGCCGGGCCAGCCCCACTTCTCAAGGGCCGGCGCTTCCACGGGGCTCCACGGCGGCGCTGCCGGGCGGGGATGGTGCTGGTGCTGGTGCTGGTGCCCCAGGCGTGCCCGCAGACCCCGCGGGGCGCTCGGCGGCCGCTGCACCGCCCTGGCCGTGCCCGGCTCCCGCAGCCGAAGGGCGGGGGTCCGGGAAGGGGGATGCGGGAGGGG
>JAWWEE010000025.1:16807835-16878694 GCA_035221455.1 Xenops minutus
GGGAAGGGCTGCGGGCGGGGATGCGGTCAGGGGTGCGGGAGGCGGTGCGGGAAGGGCTGCGGGCGGGGATGCGAGCAGGGGTGCGGGAGGCGGTGCGGACGGGGGCTGCCGGCGGGGCTGCGGGCAGGGGTGCGGGCGGGGGATACGGGCGGGGGATACGGGCGGGGGTGCGGGAGGGGCTGCGGGCGCTCCGCCCCGGCGCTCCCCGCCCCGACGGCCGCCCGGCTCCCGCCGCCGCGCCTGCTGCATGCTCGGTGCCGCCTCAGCCCCAGCCGGAGGTGGAAGATGGCGGAGCCGGGGCCGGATTGCAGCTCTCTGCTCGATGAGGACCTCTCCTCCTTCGTCTTCAGTTACCTCGCTGACAGCCAGGTAGGCAGAGCGCGGAGGGGGCTCTGCGGGACGGGTCCCCAGCGCGCCGCAACTGCAGGAAGAGGAGGAGGAGGAGGGTGCGGGGAAGCCGGCAGAGCCCCCGCCGCCTCTTGCCGGGCAGCCCGGGGGAAGAGCTGGCGCTGGCGGAGCGGGGGGCGCGGGGGATGCTGTCCCGCGTGGTGCCCCGGGGGTCCGCGGGGTGCGCAGCGCTGCCCCCCGCCCGCCCGCGGCCCCCGGCGCGCCCCTCCCCGCGGCTCTCCCCGCAGCCCCGCCGGCGCTTTCAGCACCACTCGCACGTGGACTCCCGCCCCCCCATCTGCAGGGAATTTGGGGGTGAGGGGGGGGGAGAAGTTGATGGGTCGATGGGTTTCGGCACAGACAGTACCCCTCTCCCCCCCCGTTTGTTACAGCCCCCCGAATGTGGGGAGGGGGCGGCGCGGTGCAGGCGGCGGGGAGGGGGGGGCTCCGCAGGGGTCTGCGCGGAGGGGGCTGATAAGAGCCGGGCTGTGGGATGAGTCATTCCAGGCGTCAATTCCACGCATACGGGCTGGGATCTTGGGGGATGGAGGTTTGGGGAGGGGGGAGCTGTGCGACACGGAGAGGGGTCTCGGTGCTGCGAGTCACCCGCTCCGTAATGTGGATGGGCTGTCTTTTGGACGGGGCTGGGTATTAAAATCAGATTAAGGCTCCTTGGCAGCTCCGGAGGGATCACGAGAGCGAGCCGTGCTGGCTATAGGGCTCGCATGCTTTTCCATTTTGGGGGCTGGAAGAGAGGCGCTATACCATAAACCGGGCAGGAGCCGGAGCCGTGACTGATCCGGAGCACGGCCACGCATTTTGCAGCCGGATTGATGAGGCTGGTGCAAGTGGGAAGAGTTTTCTGTAGTTCTCTATCAGTCCCCCGACCCTTCACTTTCATAACCTCGGATTACAAAATAACCTCCGATTGTGAAGCGAGCACATTCATCCCAACCCTTGCTCTCTCACCACTTTAGCCCCGAGATTGCGAACAGCAGAAGCGTGTTTATGTGTGTGTGTGTGTATGTGTGTGTGTGTGTATGTGTGTGTGTGTGGGGAACGGGACGAGGACTAATCCTGCCGTTTGGGTTCAAAACAAACAAGGTCTCAAGACTTGGTAAATCAGATTTGCCCCCGGTGCATGTGCCAGACAGAACCAGGCAGGTCTTGCCACCAGCCAGATTGATGTAGTCCCGGCACCTCTCTCTCCTCGCAGGCAGCAGCCCCAGAGCTTGGCACGGGACCCGGGCGGCTTGCTGGGGGCAGATCCCGGGGGGAGGCGGCAGGTTGGGTTGTTAACGAAGAGCTGCTGACAGGTTGATTACAGCAGAAGGGTCAGGAAGGGTGAGAAGTGGGTCGAGGAGATTTTGTAAGCTGTTTGTTTTCTCATTTGATCAGTTTTGTTATTGCTGAGGGAACCCTCGACTTAGAGGAGAGGAGGCTGGTTGAGTGGGATGCTGTCCAGCGGAGGAGGCTGGTTGTGAGGGATGCCATCCCTTGGAAGCACAGCAGGAAGCCTGCAGGTCCCACCAGCCCCATTGCTCCCTGGGCAGGTGAAAGTTCCTGGCTCCACTTCCCTGCAATAATCCTCCTGTTCTTTGCATGCTTACCATGAAAAGCCCTTATGATTGCAGCACACGTCTCTTTTCTTTTTTTTTTTTTTTTCTTTCTTTTTTGGTCAGCATTTAATGTGCCAATTTAGGAATCTTATTCCAAAAAGGGACTGCTAGTGGGGAAGAAAAATCCTGTGAATTGTCATCCTTCTCTGGTACAAACCCACCATATTGTGAACATCCCCTGCAAAAATTGGGACTGTGAAATGGCCTGTGCTGAAATAAGACCGTGTTTATGGCATCTCCTGAACTGCAGTTTGCTGTGTCCCGTTTTTTCCCCTCTCTCCTACATGCACTCTGTTGGAGGGAGCTGTGCAGGTACGTGCACAGGTAGAGCTGGTGCAGAAAGTGAGGAGCAGCAAGGGGACCGTGCAGCCTGTGTGTGCTCTTGTGCCCAGTGCCTGCTTTCAATAACTCCATTTCCTCTGTGTCCCCACGTGCGCAGAGGGGCTGAAGGCTGGGATGAAAAGAATAGAGAAAAAGGAAAAAGGAAGGAAAGAAGCCCCCCCCCAGCTATGATTTGCATGCATTTGCTTAAGAACCGCGTGCAGTTGTAAGCATGTGTTGTGCTTGTACCTTAACCTCTGATGAAACTGCGGGGAAGGCTCCAGCCCTGGCTCTGTCACATGCTGCCTTCTAACTGGGAGCGGGAGGCGGGCCGGGCTGGCGCTGACGTCTCTCCCCATTACTACTGTACGAGCCTCTGCTTACAACTGGGTTACTGACTTCTCAATGGAGCCCAAAAGCTGCTTCTGCAAAGACCCCAGTGCCCCAGCACGGGATCAGATTATCCTGAGAGGCTACAATGTCAGGAGGCCATGAGATCACGGATATTAGCCATTTCCTTCGTGGAAATTTTGAGGAACTCTGACTCCTGTCTCCCCTCTGCTCCTCTCCAGTCCTCGCTTTTGCAGCAGGTTTTGAGAAAAGCATGGTTGGGTGTGTGCAGGTGCCAGGTGGTCCATTCCTCTCCATGGGAGGAATCCTGAGGAAGCTCTTGGGGACATGCATGGTGAAGGTTTGTCATAGGTTTTTGCATCAGGCCTGTAATCATAAGGTTTTGAGCTGAGGGTGCCTGCTAACCTCTATTTACATATCGAGGACAGCGATGATTCACGTGGTACCTGCATTGCTACAGAAAGAAAATCAGGGGGTTTCACTTGATATCTGCCTTTCTCCTGATGACTCCTTTTCCCTTTTCTGCAACGTAAAAAAGTGATTTTGTTTTGCTGCGACTCAAAATGTGTCGTTTCTGGGCCTGCTTAATCCATTTTGTGCAACTCTGCTGCTCAGAGGTGGGAAGCTGGTTGTAGCTGGTTCGTCTGCTGGCACCAGGCTCTGGGAAGTGCCAGCCAGGGAGCTCTGCCGAGAGCAGTGTGGAGCGGCCAGCAGCTCTCAGCATCCCTGCAAGAGGCAGGAGCACTGTGACTCTTACAGCTTCAATTTGTTTAAAAACCCCAAACAAACTGCAGCAGGGGGGAAAAAAATAAATAAAAAAAAAAATCCAGGCTGCTTCTCAGAGAGATGCTTAAAGATCACATGAACTGAAATACAATATTCCCTCTTTTAAATTCCCAGGCTCCTGCTAACAGCTTAATCCATCGATGAGTGCAGGAGGCACAGCGAGCCCTCAGTGGGTTGGCACTGCTAGTAATGAAGTAGCGATGCATCCCTAATTTCTGATAGTCCTCACTGAGAAGACCAATATCCTGCTTTTTCTGTATCTTTTCTCTCAAAGATTTTTTTTCGGGGGCGGCTGTTTGGATGACTGAGACAGCCCAAGGGCCTGTGCAGAACGTATCCTCAGCCTGGCTGCATTGCTGCAGTTTGGATGCAAGAGCCACTGCTGCACTGCTGGAGCTGGAGACCCCCTTGCTGTGCAGGGTGGCTGTCGTGTCCCGTGGCTGTCACCAACAGAGGCCGTGCTGGTGTGCCAGCGGGGCGGGAGTGACGGGCGCTGGGGATGCCCTGGCTGTCCCTGCTGCAGCGCAGGCTGCGGAGATTGGTGAGCACAGCATCACAGCGTGCTGCTGATCCTGCCGCTCGGAGCCGGGAGAGAGCAGCCACTGGGAGCAGCTGAGAGGGAAAGGAGGGCTAGCCTGAGACCTGGCCCCTCGGGAAGCCTCCCCCCACACCTGCCTGCCTTCACCTGCTTGTGGCTGGTGCTCCAGGGACCCAGGGCTGCCCCAGGCTGTGGGGTTTCCTCCCGCCTGCCTGCACATCCCTGCCCCGGTCTCATGCTGTAATGGAAAGGCACCTCTCCAACAGGTGAATAATTAAAGTCTCAACCTAAGGCCTCCAGCAAAGGGAGCTTTGTGAGGCAGAGGGATCTCTCTCCCATTAACCTTTCCAATGTCAAAAGCCTCTTTGTCGTTAGAAACTCCACTTGCACCAGCTTATCAGCATGGTTGGGTTGTCCAATGAAAAATGCCTGGAGGATGCCTCCTTTCAGCCCCAAACCCCTTGTTTGAGGAGTGGTCCTTGGTGCAGGGGTGGGGATAGGGAGGTCACAAGCTGGCTCTTAGCAGATGGTTTGCTGTGCTGCCAGGCATTGCTGCCTACTGGTGCTGGGGCAGGAGCCCACCAGGGTCTGAGATCCCCTTTGGTGGGACTGGGGGTCATGGCAGAGCATGGGAGCTGTAATCCTATAGTGACAGGACCAGGGGGAATGGATTTAAACTGAAAGAGAGTGGATGTTGGGAAGAAATTCTTCCCTCAGGGGGGATGGTGAGGCACTGGAACAGGTTGCCCAGAGAAGCTGTGGCTGCCCCATCTCTTGGAGTGTTCAAGGCCAGGTTGGATGGGGCTCTAGTGGAAGGTGTCCCTGCATATGGCAGGGGATAGGGGTAAGATGATCTTTAATGTCTCTTCCAATCTAAACCATTCTGTGATTCTGTGAAGAGCACAGTTCCCCCTGGCTGGCATGTGGAGGCTTGGGGACATCACCCATCTGGGGCAGAGGCATCGTGGAGGGCCAGTCTGTGCTATTGCTGCCCAGTGCCTGCAGGGCAAACGCCATCACCAGAGCCACTGCTTCTTCTGCATGCCCATGGCCTTAGGGAGAGGGGCAGCATCCCTGCAGGGCTCTCGGAGCTCAGCCCCAGTGGGGCTCTGCAGCACTGGCTCTGTCCGGGGAGAGAAGTGCTGTCCCCAGAGGAAAGGCTCCACTGGGACCACGCGTGTGGCACTCGCTCTCCGCCACCGAGGAGCTGTGACACGAGGTGCTGGCAGGGCCTTCCTTGTGAGCACGTTTGCCGGAGGAATCGGCTCCGGGCTCCCGCAGCTGAGCCCCGCTCCATGGCAACCCTGCGCGGGCTTATATTTCTCGTGACTGCTTGGCAGCCTGAAGTGATTTAGCAGTGGGGGAACTTTGTACGCGCCGGAGCCGCCGCCAGCGCCGGACTGACCACTGCGATTCTGGCCCCACGGGTGTCCTGCTCCCCGCGACACTCGGGCTGGGCAGCCCCTTCCCGCACCCCAAGAGTGGGCAGGGGGCTCTCCTGCCTGGAGGGGCAGGTTCCCACCACCTGCCTGCTGCCTGGAGAACCACCTCCCCCTGGGCGCCTGGAGAGGATGTTTGAAGCTGCCTCTGCTTGTAGTAACGAGCCAGAGACTAAAGGTTGAAGTTAATGGGGCGGGTGGTCAGGTGAGGTAATGACCTACTTCCAGGGGCACAGGCACTGTAGGCACTGGGTGATGGTCCAGCCAATATGTTTCCCTTCCCTTATCGCTTGGCTGTTCTGCTTTTCAGCACTTTTCCTGAACTCTGGCTCACAAATTTTTATTTATTTATTTATGGCAGTTGTTTTTTTTCGTTTTTTTTTCTTTTAATAATGAAAGCTTCCAAGAAATGCCGAAGGACTTTGCACAGATCTGGCTGTGCTCAGGGTCTCGTCAGCTCTGTCCTTATCCAGCCCCATCTTGCTGCACTTCAACAACCAAGGCTGAGCTGCTGCATGCTGCTGTGTTAAACCAGTTCACTTTGGAATTAAGGCAGGGAAAAGTAAAAGCTGGAAATCTCCTTTGGCCCTGTGAGATCTGGAAACCCCCCGGGGAGGGGGTTCTTCATGTGGCAAGTCTGGTATCTGCTGGTGGGGGATGTGGAGACCTCTGTGGCAGCCCTGGGGACATGGCCCCATCCAGTAGCCAGACCAACCTTTGATCTCTGCGGGCTCCGGGCAGCATTGTGGGGCTTAGGGAAAATACTTCACTTATCTCACATCCCGGCTGTCCCGAGGCAGAGGCGGCAGGCACTGGGTGCTGGATGGGCAGCTCGGTACCAGGAGCTTCGAGCACAATGAGGGTCCTGCTGAAACATTACAGGACCTTTTCACACCTTGCTCCTGTGTCCCCGTGGCCCCCTGCCCACCCAGCGACGCCCCCCTTGTCGCGGGCAGCCTGGTGATGCGCCGCAGGGCTGATGTGACACTTCTCCCCTCCCCTGGGATGAGCAGTACATGCTTTATATGGATGTTTTTGTGCTGAGGTGGCGCCTCAAGCTCTTGCAGCGGCTACAGTTGCAGGGCAGAAGTGTATCTTTACTGAGATGCATTTTCCACATTCCTGCTCTGCGCCCCGTGGCCGCGGCCAGGGCAGCACCGCAGCCCCTCTGCTGAGCCGGCTCCCCCGTCCCCCTTTAGTTTCCAGCAAATTGGAACCATAGGGCAGAATTTCATCCCTCCTGTCCCTTCTGCTCCCCAGCCTTTGTGTGGGGACCCCCTTCGGCCCCGCTATATGGGGCGGCGGGAGGTGTCATCCTTTCTCCGCCCCGCCGAAAGCTGCCTTCCCCACCTATTCCCCCAGGAACACTCATTTCCTAGTTTTCGTGCACGTCAAGAGCAAGGAAATCCTGTGGCAAGGGGACAGGACCGAGCGTCCCGGCGGGTGGGGGGCTGAGCAGCGCTGCGATGAACCGGGCTGTGATGGACAGGGCTGTGCCGAGCCGAGCTGTGCCGAGCTGGGCTGTGGTGAACCGGGCTGTGATGAACCGGGCTGTGATGAACCAGGCTGTGATGGAGACGGGCTATACCGAGCTGGGCTGTGATGAGCCGAGCCGGGCTATGCTGGACGGGGCTGTGCCGAGCCGGGCTGTGCTGGACGGGGCTGTGCCGAGCCGGGCTGTGCCGAACTGGGCTATGCCGAGCAGGGCTGTGATGGAGAGGGCTGTGATGGACAGGGCTGTACCGTGCTGGGCTGTGATGAAGAGGGCTGTGATGGACAGGGCTGTGATGAGCCGAGCTGGGCTGTGATGAGCCGAGCCGGGCTGTGCCGAACTGGACTGTGCCGCAGCCGAGCCGCGGGCTGGGGCAGCCGGCTGTGCCTTGCGGACGGAAGGAAGCCCAGCTGCCTCTAATCATGTTTCCTTTGCTCCCTCCTGCCCAGATTGGGGTGGGGGGAATGCACATTTCGCAAGTGACAGCTGGGGACCCGGTTGTCCTGCCACAGCTGGAGCAGCCCCAGCTGTCCCGGAGCTGGGGGGCACGGGGGTCTCACGGGGGTCAGGCAGGGGGGTCCCCCAGCCTCGGCAGCTTTTCTGCTGAGCCCTTCTTTCATTTTTAGCCAAGTTCCTAGGTGGGAGTGAGTTGTTTTATTTTTTTTCCAATGAAGAAAGTGAATCTGTAGCCGTGGGGTGTTTCAGGAGACATGCCCTTTGCGTGCACACAGGGCTGACAGGGCTGAGCTGCAGCCAGGCTGGGTTGGAGCAGAGAGCAGCACTGGTCACACTGGCCGTGGCTGTGCATGTGCCCAGCAAAGAGCTGGAGGTGTCAAACATGGCACTTGTGCAGCTCCCCTGGAGGGATGAAGGAGGGACAGCTCTGGCTCTCTTTTCCCTGTGCCAGCCCTCTGCCAGCATGGTGTGTGGACCCTGCTGGGCACAGGGCTGGGGTGGCCATGGTCCTTCGGCTCCACACCCAGTGCCCAGGCAGAGCACACGCTCCCTGGGCTCGGAGCATGGGGAGAACCCCTGCCCATGTGTGGGGATTGGGGCTTGCAGGCAGCGCTGGCAGAGGGCAGGGCAGGGGCTGCACTGTGGTTCATGCAAGGTGAGCTGGCAGCACCCGCTCCTGCCACACAGAGGTTGTTCACCTGGCACCCAGCACAGCAGGGCTGAACTTTGTCCAGCTCGAGTCCCTCTGTCCTGATTTCCTGGCACTTTTCACTGCCTCGGTGCAAATGTTTGCAACTTTGGCTTCAAGCTAATTAGGCTTTGCATTCCCGCTGGCTCCCTGCAAACCGCGGGTGCTGAGCTGCTTCCCTTTGCCCCTGGGCTCTGGGACCTGCAGCCCTGCCTGTGCCAGGTGTGTGCGGCTCAGGGCCACTTTCCTGCATCTTAATGATGGGAGGATTTTTAAGCTTTGCCTTGAGCAGCAGAAACCCCAGAGCTCTGCAGAGCTGGAGATTTAAACCACCAGCATCGTTTCTCCTTTCGAGCAAGCTTGCACACAGTCACGACTGAACCATGCTGATAATGAAAAGGAAAAAAATTGCAATTTTTTTTCTTAAAAAGGAAGTTTCTTTTTCTGTGGGGGCCCCACTGGGAGACTGGCGCATGCGGGTTTTGAGTGCTAGAACCCATTTCCCAGGTAACAGAGCACAAGCCTGTGAGAACTGTGTGGTTTTCTCAGGCTGAAAGGTTGTATGGTATTTGAGCTGCTTTTTTTATTTTTTCTTGTGGCCGTGTCCTTTTGGGAAGGAATAAGTCTGTCTATTTATATGTATTTTGAAAATGAAAGCATGTGGTCCGTGTCCCCAGAAACCCTCGTGGTGCATGTTGTCACCCAGCTCTGCTGGGGACACTACTGTGCCCATGACCAACATCCAGCTCTCCCCAGCAGCTGAACTGGGGAGCCGGGGCAGCCCCTGCCCTGCAGCCTCAGCACTTGGGCTGAGCCACAGTAGGTGTGCAGCACATGCTGGTGCATGCATGTCTCCTCTCCTCATGGGACCAGGGGCTTCGGAATGTGGAAGTGGATGCAAGAGGAAGGAAGTTGGCAGCTGAGTGGAGGGAGATGTGGGGGGCTGTAGGGACAGGCACAGATGGGAAGAGCTGGAGCTGCTCAGTTTATTTTCTCTTGTTGACTCTTCCTGCCTGTGCTGTGGGTCATGCTGCCTGGCCTGCCTGCAGTGCTGACTTCTCCATTCCTCTGTCAGTGCATCTGGGATGCAGTGCAGTCTCCCTGCGGGTACCAGGGGGTGCCCATGAGGGTCCACTTGCTCTGGTTGCCTGTTCTCAGCTCCCACCTCTTGCCTGCTGCTTGTCTGCCCAGAGGAGCTGGAAACCCGTCTGCACATCCAGCTGAGTCAAAAAGAAATGAAAGAAAGATTATCAGGGGGAGACTGTCCTCATCTCTGCTGCACGCTTATAGCAGTGCAAGGACCTGGAAACACAGCTTTCAAGTTTCTCTCTGTATTTATGTAACCCAAACGAACTCTTTTTTGGAAAGAGCCACTCTGTCTCATTTAGATACCTAAATATAGCAGCTTCTCTGGAGGGAGGATTAGCCTGCGAGTGCCCTGGCGGGTATGGGACCTTTGTGGATGGGTGTTATGGGGAGTTTAAACCTCGTTCAGTTGGGCCTGGGGGGGTTATTCCCCTGCCATTAGCAGGATGGACTTGCAGCCATCCTGGGGCAGTGGGGAGTTCAGAGCAGTGACCAGGCTGGGAAAGCATGAACCTGTGTGGACTGCAGGGCTTTTTCTAAATGTCTTGATGCCTTTTGAGGCCAGAGCTCCTCTATGCCCAAACATGCTCTTTGCTAACCTGCCATCACCTCCCCTTGGAGGGATGATCTGTGCTCCAAAGCTGAGCTACAGGGTGAAACCTCCACATCCAGCCCTGCCAAAGCCCTGCCGCACCTCGGAGTGATCAGTCAGAGCTGCTGGAGCGGAATCACCCCTGCAATACGGGGTTGGGTGGAAAGGCAAGGAAGGGCAAAGGTCCTTCTGCCCATAGGTGCACCACAGGCATCAAAGCCTTTGAGTTCCTTTAGGGAAAAGTGCAGGATTGAGCCTCTGAAATGCCAAGCTGAGTGATGCCCCACAGGTGCCATTTCTCCTTGCCAGGGATGTTCACTCCCCATCCTCATGGGCAGCAGCCTGTACACTTCTCTGAGACGCAGGTGTTGGCATGATCCATGCCCTGTGCAAATCCCATGAACCCACTTCTGCTTCTTCATACACACAAGATCCCTTGTTGCCTTTGAAAAGAGCACAAGAGATGAGCTTGCTTGAGTGGTGTGGTGGTGCTCTTGTGTACACCCTGGGACCAGCCAGGCTTGCACATTGCGCCAAGTGCTGGCAGAAACTGAGTTCCTTGGAGGTGCACAAGGTGACCTTTGCTTTTGTTTCTTGATATCTCCAACTGCCCTGTGCTGAGGGTGCAATGAGTCCCTTCCAAGGAAATGAGGAGTAGCTGTTTGTGTCCACGTATGCTCGTGTCCCAGGGCCTTGGGGACACATGCTGCTTGTCTTTGTAGCTGGCTCTGTAAGTGGGTGAAAAGGACACCCTTGTGTTTCCCTCTGCTCCCACCTGCTTTGCAGCTCCCTGGCCTGGTGCTGCTGCAGGGGCTCCCTGATCTGTTTTGTGATTCGTGTCCTGATGGAGACATGCAGCAGCTGCCTCATGTTTTCTGCAGGAAAGCAGAGGGTCCCTCAGCTGTTTGAGCCTTCCTCTCTGTGCTTTTTGTGTTGCTTCCTTTGCACACACTCCCCCTGTCTCCCTGCACACCTCATCCCCCCACTGCCCATCCCTGCTGGTCACTGTGCCCTCTTCCCAGCTTGGAGCTGTGCAGCCTCATGCCAGCACTCACTGTGTCAGGGTCCTCTGCCACCCCTGCCATCCCCCCAGGGCAGGAGCCATCTGGCTAAACAGTGGGACCCTGGGGATGCGTCAGTGAACACCTGCATGCTGGCTCCACATGTGCCCTTGTACAACCTTGCAAACCCCAGTGCAATGTCCCCTCAGCTCCCATCGCACCGGCAGGGACTGGGCAGGTGCTGCTCTGCTGGGGGGGTGGCCCAAGTCTGAAGGAAGGACTGTATTTTGGTGATGTGCTGCTCAGGTCTTAGCAAGGTGGAGGTGAAACAGAGAAGGTAAAGGCTGTGCAGTGCAATGGGAGGAGGCAGCACAGCGGAGATCCATCCGGAGGACTCGCAGTGTCCCCAGGATCCCCGAGCTGCTCTGGCAGATGGCTGCAGCCCTCCTGCCCTGCTCCAAGGAATACAAATGTGTGGCAGATATGGTTACCCGGCCCGGAGAGCGGTGTTGGCTTTCATCTAGATCGATATCCCTGCCGGCCTGTGTCTGAGGGAGCACTCAGCTGGCAACCCAAGCCTGGCTGGGAGCAGACACCACCAAGGCTCTGCTGCCCACTGCAGCCCCTGCCTGTCCGTCTGTCCGTCTGCCCGGGTGGGGATGCAGAGCCGCAGCACCGTTGCCGTGCTGTCGGACTCCGTCATGCGTAAAATGTAATAAATAGGGCCATAAGCCTTTTACAAAGTCTATTTCCACTCTTGGATCCGGGATTTAATGCATGGCTGCTTAGAGAGGCTGAGGATTTCAGGGGTCAGCAAGGCTAATTGCACTGCTGGAATAAAAGGGCGCACGGGAAGGATCCTGTGCACGGGTGGGAGGGGGTGCTGGGGGTCCTGGCTGCCCACTGCACTGCCCCGGCCCTGTGAGCTCCCTGCCAGCAGCCTGGGAATGCAGTGGCCATGCATGGCAGCTTGGCAAGGGATGGGGTCCCCAGGGAGTGCTCTTTTGGAGCTGGGGGGGGCCATGCCAGCTGGGGAGTCATATGCTGCAGGTGTTCGGTTCCCCACTGCTCTGTGGTGTCCCTGCACGTCTGACTGGGCACGTCTGGCTGGAGCATTTGATCTTAGATTACCTGTAAGCCAGGGAAAGCCTCTGCAGGGCCAAGGGCCAGTGAGGATCAGGGCTGTCCCAGTGCCAGCTCAGCCCCAGCCTGCAGCATCTCCTTGAGCTGCAGATGGGAGCTGGGTACCACCCTGCCAGGCTGCCCACTGTGCTGGAGGGCTATGATGCCACGAGCTAGGGCATGAAGGAATGTATGTGCTCAGAGATGGTGCTGTTGAGGAGCCAGCCCCATCAGGACTGGAAATGCAGTGCAGTGGCAAGAGCCCAGGGCAGTGCTGGGGCTCAGACCTGGCTGGGTGCTCTGGTGCTGGGTATGCTGGGTGGCCAGCACAGGGCTGGGGGTCAGGACCTGGACCATGCTTTGCTGGAGGGACCGATGGGATGGGCAGGCTCCACTTCTCAGGGACAGCCAGCAGCCAACACACGCAGCCCTGCAATGCGAGGGGGACCCAGATGCCCTGAGGCTCCCAGGGCTTCGCCGTGTGCCAGCCGCTCACGCAGGGCTGGCAGGGCTGTGCCGCCGGCCACGGCAGACGGAGGACGCCAGCTCCGCTCAGTTACTTTCCTGGCTGATCCCGTCATCTCCATCTCGCGCCAAGTGCTGAAGTCGTCATGGAAACCGGGATGGCAGCAGCCTCGCCAGCATCTCTGCGCTCCAGTTCGGTGCTGGTCGGCCGTGGCAGTGGCGGGTGGCCCAGTCAGCCACCACTGCTGGTCCCTGTTCCTCGATGGCATCGCTCGGCCGTGGGCTCGGTGATGCACACACACATCCCTGGTGCTATGGTGGGGCCCGATCCATTAGCGCTCATCAATCCCACAGAGCCTCGCAGGAAGCACAAAGAAAAAGCCCAATAGTATTGCTATTAATAGTACCTGCTCACAAAGTTATCTTTAGCAGGACCGCTCCCACCTTCATTCATAATAGTCATTGCATGGGCCTGACTCTTCTCCCTGCTGCTGGAGTGGCTTTGAGGTAACCCCAGCCTCTTGGGGTGCCCCATTTGTCCACACTTCCACCAGTCACCAGTGTTTCCTTTGGCTGTGGAAAGGAATAATCTGCAAATCTGTAGTGGGAAATGGAGCTGTTTCTTTTTTCCAGGGTTCATTTTTCTCTGGTGACCATAACTCTGAACTCTGTTTGCTTTTGCCCCTCCTCCCACATTGCTCCTGTCCAGTGGGGCTGTGTTGTGCCAGAGGCTTTGTCCCTGGAGCATCGCTGCTGGAAGTCCCTGCTGGGGCTGGGATTTTGCTTGATCAGTGGAGAAGGCAGTGCCTGAACTTGACTATCAGGGATGGAGTATTTTCCACTTGTATTTCAATGGGTGTTTTCATAAGTTTCAAGCTATGGTCTACCCTTCCCAACATCTTTCATCGCCAGAGCTCACACAGCTCCTGGGAGGGTGCAGGGCTTTGAAAGAGCTTTGAGGATTCATGGGCTCAGCCCACTGCTTTGAGGCATCATCTCCCACTGCTGCCAGGGAAAGGTCTATTTCTTCTGTTCTTGAGCTCAGCAGTCACTCAGTTCATCAGGTTCCTGAGTTAATCTGTTCCTGCCTTTAATGAGCTGCCTCATTAAAGTGTTTTTCCCTAATAACCAACCCTCCGGGATGGGTGATGTTCAGCTGTAGACAACGGAAGACCTGCAGGCTGTAAAGGGCTTTTCTGACTGCATGTGGGGTGCAGGATGAGCACCATCCCTCTTCTCCTACATGATGCCAGGGAAGCTGTGAAGGGAGCAGCAGCCCAAAGCACCCCAAACCAAACTCCTGGGCTCTAGCACCAGATTTACTGCACCCACAGCCTGCAACAGTGGGGATGGCATCTACCTTTGGGGTATAGCAAACTGGGGATACTGGAGCTAAACCGTCCTGCTGCATAATCTTCCTGCCTGTCCTTACCCAGTGATGTGCAGCAGTGGGGCTGCTCGACATCACACTATGAGCCGAACCTGTGGGTGCATGCTGCAGGCATGTCTGCCCAACCTTAATGAGGGGGTTTGAGCTCATTGCCTTGGTGCCTGGGAGCTGATCCGGCTGGTTTTGATAAATAGAAGTGGAAATCTCCCTCCTGGGGGCCTGCTCTCTGTGGTGGAGTGTGCACACAGCTTGCAGCTGTGGTAGCCCGGGAACATCGTCCAGCAGGCACCAGTCACATCTGGTCACCCCGGCCGGTTGGCATTGGTCCCATCTGGTTCCCCCACTCTGTGGTGGCTGCCCTTGGCGAGCAGGGCAAAGGCTGTGAGCCCTCAGGGTGATGGCTACAAAGGAGCAGATTCAGCAGAGTCTCTGGCAACCTGGCAGCACTTCACGGCTGCCACAGCCCCTGTCTCCAGGCCATGGTTTTTAGGGTGGCAATGATGCAAGGCAGGAAGGTGCCTGGTACCAGCGCTGCTGGGGCTGTTTATATATAGCTGACCCACTTGCTGAGCGGGGGCTGCTGGCCCCTCCTGGTGCTGTACTTGGGGGTGCTGTGAGGGGATGCACCAGCACCCATCTGGGAGCACAGGGATGGGCTGCATGCGGCATCACCTGCTCTGTGGAAGGGCTGGGCTGTGCTGCTTGCCATTCTGGGAGTGCAGGGACTGTAGGCTGCCTGTCCCTCATTACCCCTCCCAGCCTCCCCCATCCACCAGCACCCCAGCTCCCACAGGGAAAGAGGAGCTGCTGGTGCCCCAGCAGAGATGGAGAGGCAGGAATTGCTGCTGGAAGGACCAGCCTGAGGATTGCCTGGTTGTGCCTGGGCTGAGGCAGGATCAGGCAGTACTCAAGCCCCATCCCAAGAGGCATCTCATGGGGTTATCCTGCTCCTCCTGCTACTGGTGGGGCTGTCCTGATATCCAGCACTCTCCTAGCCCAAGCTCACCTCTCCAGCTTCCTGTTGCTGTCTGTGGTGGGTGCTGCCAGTGTATGAGGGGCTTGGGTGAACTCTTGGGAAGTGTTGGGCTGCCAAAACAATTCACCTCAAGCACCCGGGGAGCCAGCAGCTTCCCTCAGGCAAGAAGGAGATTAAAAGAAAATCTCTTAGGAAGACAGGGTGGCCCTGGAGTGACCACAGGGCTCAATCCTGCTAACCCTGCAGCTTTCTCCCCAGGACCAGGGCATCTGGCCAGGATGCTTTCCCAAAAAAAGCCGCTATCCATGCATAGTTGCCTGTGACAGGCTAGAGGGGACATGATGTTCCCATCTGATGGCCCCTTGAGGTCCCTGTGGCTGGGTGTTTCCAGAGTTGTTGTGGTTAGCACACCTGGAGAAAGGCGAGTCCCCAAGGCAGGTCAGAGCAAAACACTTGCTGCGGAAAGGGAAATTAATTATGGGCACTTTGCTGCACTCCAAGTGACTGCAAAGGCTGATGTTTCTCCTGTTGGCTGATAAACTAATTGAAATGGCAAAACCTCAACAAAAGCCAGGCTCTTAAATGCTTTCTTAATTAATAATGTTCAATAATTATTTGACGTCAATGACCAATTAAGATTTCGGAGAAGGGAAGTTGCTGTTAAGTGCCCATACCTTTGCTCCTCCAGTCACTGCCTCTGGGTTCCTGCAGATCTGATGGATCCTGCAGAAAAGCACTGAGTAGGCCAAGTCCAGTGTTTTTAAAGGAAAACATTAAGCAGGAAAAACGTGAATATTCACGTGCACGTCCACAGGGACAAGCAAAGGGAAGCTGAGCAGTCGCTCAGCCCTGCTGCTCCCTCTGAGGGATGGCAGTGCATGTGCCAGAGGAGTGGCACCAGTGGAGCATTTTCCCAGCATGTGTGGAAGGGCACTGTCCATGGCTAAGGGGTCTTAGAGGTCCTGCTGGGTGTTCTGCACCCATGGGGTTCACCTCCCTCATGCAGGCATCTGCCTTGTGCCACTTCCATCTCCTCCTCCTCTGCTTCTCCTTCTTCTCCTCCTCCTGCCCATGGCCTGTGTGAGGACAGCATCTCCCAACTCAGCACTGCCAGGCCTGAAAGCTTCACCAGTTGCACTTTTTTGGGTGGGAACTGGGGGGACTCCAGTCCATCTGCTGTTAAACAGAGTCTTGGGAAACCTGCCATTCATCCTCCACACAGTGCTCCTGGCTGCAGCACAGTGCTGGGAGGGTTAATTGTCCTCCTCCTCCTCTTCCTCCTCCTCCTCCTTCTTCTCTCAGCTTCTCAGCCATCTTAAAACCGCTGGAGCCGGAGCTGTGCAGTCCCTGTTCCCACTCCTTTTACAGTATGGGCTGGCTGGCCAGGGAGCCCAGCCGGCTCCTCAATCCGTCCAAATCCTTTCCTTCTTTGGATGTCCCCTGTGCTGGCTGCCCAGGCACTGCCTCCCTCCCATGAGACCTGTGCCCCTGGCGAGGGGTGATGGCCAGGGCGAGGGGCTGCCCAGGGCTGGGGACAGCAGTCACAGGGAGAGATTTTTGCAGAGGTTTCTCCAGGACAGCATTGGGTGTCTGCCAAGATGGATGCCAGCCGGCTCCTGGGCACCATTAACACTTAGTGAGCTCTTTATACCTGCAAATCCCTTGGCGGGCGTTAGGAAAATCCTCCTGCGGGAAAGGTGGGAGAGGGTCACAGTCGGCAGCTGGGTGAGGAGGGAGGCAGAGCAGTGAAGGAGACTGGTGCAAAGCATCCCATCAAGGATGGGCACAGGTCTCCTTCCAGCAGGACAGCAGCAAAGCCTCACCCAGTACGTGTCACCATCCCAAATGATCTGTGGTCCTAGAGTGGGGGAAAAGCAGAAGGAAGGAAGTCCCCCAGCCCAGAGAGCTGAAGGCAGGGAGGGCAGAACCACAGGCAGGAGGGCAGAACCGCAGGCAGAGAGGTAAAACTGCAGGGTGGGAGGGCAGAACTGCAGTCAGAGAGGCAGAACTGGAGGCAGGGAGGACAGAACTGCAGACAGGCAGGCTCTGCTCCCCACTGAACTCTTCCCCCATCTGCCACCCCTCACATCTGGCCTCAGGGGTCCCAGGAGTGTTGCTGGCAGCCGTGGGAGAGTTGCTGGAGCATGCGCTGTCCGGACGGATGGTCAGCCACAGCCCAGCCACAGCTGTCTGTCTGTCTGTCTGTCTGTCAGGACAGCAGCAGCACGTGCTCCCAGCTCTGCAATCCCAGTGCTCTGTGGCCTGTTACCCAAATACCAGCTACTGCCCAAGGGTTTGTGCCCCTTGTGAACCTGGGGGAAGAAGGGGAAAGGCCTCTGGGGCTGAGGGAGGAGGAAAAAGCAGGGCATCCTTGTGGCTCCCCTCTGCTGCCTCAGCAGATGTTAGCACAGGGAGGAGGAGGTCATCCAGAAATCACATTTGGAGATTTTTTGGGTTGCTGTAAGTCTGTGCATAGGATGGTTCCTGAAAAGAGGATGAGAAGAGAAAGGAGAGCAGGCCCCAAAGGCACAGAGAGGTCTTACATATGCTCCCACCCCACCATGCTGCAGCGAGTCCCCATGGGCCACTGGCAGAAACAGCCTCACTGCAGCCCCCACAGGCACTCTGTGGGGCCAAGGAGCTGTCAGTCAGCGGGTGGCTTTTTCAGCTATTCTGCAATGAGCCTTGTATCTTGTCCTGCCTGTCCCTGTATGGGGACACCAACCTGGGGTATGGGATCCCTTGTGCCTGTGGACATTGAGCTGCTTCTGCAGCTGCCCAGCTCAGCTTCCAGCCAGTGGCTGAGGTGCCCAGAGCAGGGACAGTCACCTCTGCCTCTGCTTGAAGGATATTCAGGGTGTCTGCATGCCAGTAGTGGGTGGGAGTGTGGTGGGAGGTTTGCAAGGGTGGGTGTGTAGTGGGTGGGTGTGTGGTGGGTGGGTGTGCAGCAGCAGTGTTCCCATGCAAGCCCAGCAGGTTCCCAGTCCCCACCTGAGCAGTGGGTGGCACAGGCACAGCAGGCATCAGGGTTGTCTTTGCTGCTCCCACCACTTGGTCCCATTCTCCCCAAGGAGTGTTTGTTGCTGGCCTGGCTGCTGGCAGGATGAGGCAGCCCCAAAAATCCCCCAACAGCTAGTGGGACCCTTGAGTTGTTGCAGTACCAGGGTGTGTGGGGTGCAGAACTGGTGCTCCTGTGGGTTCCATGGGTCCACCCGCTCTCCAGCAGGGACGATTAACCCCTCTTCTCCTGCTGCTTCCCAGCCTCCCACTTGGACAGCGGGGTGGCTGGAGGGGAAAGGCTGATGGACTGGAGGGCTGTGTCCTTTGGCCAATGCTGTGGTAGTGGGGCAGGGTGGCCGGCAGTGGTGGCAGCAGGGTGCCCTGGCCACCCAAGAGCAGGTGTCCCAGTGTGAACCGGCCGCCCGAGAGCCCCGGCAGCAGGAGGCAGGATGCCTGGAGTTCCCATCCCGCCTGGCCCTGTCCCAAAGGGACTCAGTGCCAAGAGTGGGGGGGATGGCTGCTGTGAGCAGCCAGCAGCGCTGCAGCCCAGGCTGGCTGGCCTGCAGTGCATCCCTTGTTTCTACCCATTCTTTTCAGATGTGGTGATGGAAGCAGCAAGCACACAGCCTGCGGGTTGGTGGCACCCACAGTAGCATGGCTCCCTGCCCCTCCTGCCTCTCACACAGGCTCCTGCTCCAATATTCCCCCTGGAGAGCAGCCAGAAAGGTCCTGGGAGCTTGCTGTGCCTGGAGGCTTGCAGGCAGGTCATGCCAGTCCTGCATCTTTCAGGACGGCTCTGACAGCTTCACCCCATTTGCTCCTGCCTGTGCCTTGGCCCCATGGCAGCCACCTTCACACCATGGCCTGGAGCTGAGCCTGACAGGATTTTATACATTCCCAGGAACGCAGAATGCTGTCTCCATCCTCTCCTGCCTGTCCTGCTCTGCCCTGAGCATCAAGTTCTCCCCCAGCACCTCATTTTCCATCTGTGAACAGGGTCTCTCAGGAAAACCCTGGCAAGGTGTCATGGAGGCTGCAGGTCCCCAGCAGATTTTGGGGTATATCTCCTTCCCTCCGGGATGTGCAACAAAGGGATAAATCCTGGTGCGACCCAAGTGCTTGGCAGAAATGATTGCTTCCCTCTGGTGCCAGGGAGACAGTAAGTGCAGCCAGATCAAGCACTGGCTGGTTTGGGTGAGGAAACATTTTGGCAGGGAAGCCACAGGAAAGCCACTCGTCCTTTGTCAGGAGGCCTGGGTGCTGCTGCTCCTCTCACCAGAAGCAGGGGGAATCCCTTTCCACCCAGGAAGGACCTGCTCACGGCAGTGCAGCTCTACACACCTCTGGGATGCAGAGTGGCGGATTTGTACTCACAGCATTTCACCAGCAAACCAGCCCCATTTCTCAGGAGACACACAGAGAGAAGGCTCATGGTTTATTTCATGCTTTGCACCCTGTTTGGACCAGTGTGAGCCTCTGGATGTGTCCAGGCAGTCCCCAGCCATGAGCAAGGGGAGCATCAGTGCAGCCCCTCGGCTCCTCTCGCACCAAATCCAGCAGCTGCAGGATAATAAATGAGGAGTCTATATTTAGACACAGTGTCTGCAGAAGCATCACGGTGTTGCCAGCGGGTTTTACCATTCACCACAGGCAGGTTTTCCCGCTCCTCCAGCTTGATGCCACCTTTGCAGAAAAGCTCATCAAAGACATCCAGCACCAGCTGGAAAAGCATCCCCAAAAAGAAGAACCAATAACTGCACAAGATCTCAACACCGTCTGAGGGCTGATAGAGTGCAGCATCCCAGGAAGCCTTGGAAGGAGCTGGCTTGGGGCCCGTTTCTTTTGGCAAAGGCCTTATTTTGTTGCACAGAAGTTTGTAGTAAAGAAGCAGGGATGGAGCCATCCCTTGTGCCACCCCATCCCTTGTGCCACTCCTGGTGCTGCTGTGTGTGCTGCGCTGGCTGATTCCTGTCCCTGTCCCAAGGAGTGGTACAAAGGCTGGCTCTGCAGCACTTCTCCCTCTCTACATCCCCATTGGGGCTCCTGGGTTGGACACCAGCCATGGCAGAAGCCCCACAGCCCCCGGTGCAGGCGGGCAGCTGCCTTCATCCCACTTCATCCTGCCTGTCAGCACAGCCACAGGTCTCGTCCCACAGAGCTGCTGATCCATCTGGTGCCTAAACCTCCATGGCAGCCCAGCTGCCCTGGCTGTGCCACTGCAGCTGCTGGGAGCAGCCGGGGGTGGTGAGGGAACATTTCCCTGATGGATCCAGGGCTGCCAGGCGTCCGCTGACTCAATTGGTGGCATAAGAAGTTCCCAGCAATTCGTGTTGAAATTTAAGGAGAGGCCAGAGTGTTGTGCAAAGGCTGAAGAGTCCTGTGCAGAGCCAACCTGCAGGTTTCCTGACATTCCACAGTGTGAGGATGGTGCTGGCTTGGGAACTATGAGATTTGCATAAAGATTCCTGGTGCTCGGATCTGGGTTTTTTTGTGTTTTGCGATGTCAGAGGCTGTTTGGAACAGATGCTGTCCACTGCTGGCTCCTTTCCCCTCCCAGCCTGGGGAGAGTTTCTCCAGGCAAAGCCAAACACTGAGCCATTGCCATGAGGTGTGAGTGTGGCAGAGCCAGCTGGTAATAGACATGGGGACCACCTCTGACAGAGCCCTCCTTTGTGGCTCACAGCACTGTGACTGTTTTTTCCCACATCCTTCCAAATTGTGATTGCAACAGGTCACAGGAAGTCTTTTGCTTGAGTTCCTGTACTCCCCCAAGGATTCAGACAGGGTGGGAAATGCCAACGTGGCCACAGTGCTGGGCAAAACTCATCAGCAGTGGGGCAAACAGCCCCATCGCCATTGCTGCAGTGTAGGTTTTCCCTGCTCCCAGCCAAGCACGATGGAGGTTGTGGCTGCCCCATCCCTGGAAGTGCTCAAGGCCAGGCTGGATGGAGCTCTGGGCAACCTCATTTAGTGGAAGGTGTCTCTGCCCACAGCAGAGGGGTTGGAATGAGATGATCTTTAAGGTCCCTTCCAGCCCAAACCATTCTAGGATTCTATGATGGCTATCACATGGGCACGGGGTGGCATGGACAACATTCCCTCTGACTGCCTGTGGCACCAGGACACTTGAGGACACCTCAAGGACTGTGAAACCCGCTGACAGGGCTGGCTCACAGCTGAGCTGGGGGATAACAGCCCACTGCTGGGGGATGGTGACCCCCTGCCTGCCCCCACCCTCTGGGGCACCCTGGAGAGGGAGAGCCCCTTGCCCACAGCAGGTGTGGTATGTTCAGTGTGGGGCTGGAGGCACCCGCAGGAGCCTGGGCAGCTGCCCACAGGGGTCTGGCAGCCGTTTTGGGAGGAGGAGGAGGACGAAGGCACCTGACTAGCAGGCAGCAGTCCAAGTAGTTGAAACAGCTCCCGTTGTGGTTTGCATAAGCAAGCTCGGCTCAGCCGGGTCTGGGCACACACAGCTCCACCTGCTCACCAGGGCTGGGAATGGCATTCAGTGGAGACACCGAGGGGCTGTTTGCTGTGGTGATGTGCCCACCGTGCCCCCCATGCTGCTGTGGGGCTGGCTGTTTGCATCCAGCAGTGGTGGGAGCGTGTGGGCTCAGCCTGCCTGGCCCAGCAGGATCCCTGCCAGTCCCCCAGTGGTGCCATGCTTCCCTGCCTCCCTGCCATACCCCCGCCAAGGTGACATTGGAGCCTCTGCCCAAGGACACTTGGCCATGCTCCCACATGGCAGCCCCTGCCACGGGAAGCGGAGGCAGCTGAGAGAGGCGGATGGCTTCCATGGAGGGGAGGTGGATGGATAAAAGCGAGGTGCAGAAGTGGTGTTGGAGCTGGTAGCTGGAGGTGTTCACATGACTGGGAAGATGCTGCCAGGCACTGGGGCCATGCAATGTGAATGAAGGTGGCACACCAAGCAGGAGCCTGAACCCCCACCAGCCCTACAAAGGGGTTTGGTCGATCTGGGACATGACACTGCCAGGGCAGAGGTGGCTTCCCACACACCAGGGGGAACCCTCAGTTCTGATGCTCCCAACCTGGAGTCAGCCAGTTCTTGGGCACCAGGCTGTGAAATCCACATTTCGGGTATAGATTTCAGACCAGCCTGCTCCAGGGTCTCTGGCTGTGTCTGATCCCTGGATTAGCTAGGGTCAAGAGTAGAGGGGACAAGGTTTGGGAGCAGGCAAACTCTGGGCAGGGTCACGAGGGAGCCGTCACAGAACACGGAGTAGGTAAGAGTCTGATTTAAGTGTAAGAAGTCATGCTTGTAGGCTTCACCCCAACTGGTTTGGGAGGAGGAGAGGGGCCCCAGCCCTGAGATGCTGCAGCAGGGAGTGGCTGGACCCCTCCTCTCATGCCCTGTCGGAGCCTGTCTGCTGGGGTTTTGAGGAGGGGAAAGGTGTGGTCCCCAGCAGGTGAGAATTTGAAATAGTACAAAGCTTTGTGTATGTGGGTTTGCCTGTGCTCCTGAAGGAGCCTTTTGCCCTCGTAGGGATTTTTCTATCTGGAGATCTTGGAGCAGGTTCTTTCCAGGGTGAGTCAGTTGTTTGCAGAGCAGGAAGACCGAGGAAAGTGGATTGGCAGCACCAGCTCCAGGCTGCAGCTCCCAGAAATGCTTCCTGCCGAGCCAAAAAGAAGTGACAGAGCCCTGTGTCCCCGGGGAAGGTGGTGTGGCTGGGACATCCCTCAGTGCTCGGATGTGGACCCGGACACAGCAAAGCCTTGTGTTGGCCGGTGCAGCACCAGGAAATCTCCAGGCCAAACAGGTTGTTCTGGTGGAAGCACAGCAGGCACTGGAGCACCAGCCCGACCAGCCCAGAGGTGCTGCTCCAGGATCACACCTCCACCATCCATCCATGTGAGTGTGTACACAGCCCGTGGTCATGGACCTGCTGTGACCTGCTCTTGTCTCACCTTCCACTGCCTCGGTTTTCCCACAGAATTGGAATGGTATCAATATGACAAATCAGCTCATGCTAGTGACATCTGAGCCCTGATGGTGCCCACCTGGAAAATACCCAACTGTCAGCATTCCTCACTGGCTTTCTGGGCAGAGTCATGTTGGAGCAGAGGCATGAAGTGACCACACCAAGTAGTGACAGGTCTCTTCTGGCCAGGACACCTCCAGGCACTGTGCAGAAAATGGGCAATAATTTAATTTGGTGCAGCAGGAGCACGAAGAAGAGGGAGCCCCTTATTCAGGGGAAGTAATGGGGGGACCCACGTCTTGTTCCCTTCACAGGGAGCCCTGGTGATGGAGAGCAGTGAGAGCAGGCAGCATGGCCATGCCGTGGGATGCAGGTCAGCAGGCAGGAGCTGGAACAGGCAGTGCTGCCTGTTCCTTGCAGCAGTGGATGGATGCAGCAAGGGGCAGCTGGCAGCGCCCACTTGGCAAGGCTGGTGCTTCCACCCCTGCTGGGATATGGGCCTAGGCAAGCATGGACAGGCTGGGTGGGAGGGTATGGACAGATCCGAGTGGTTTTGCCCTTTCCACAGTGGTTTTCACCCTCTGAGACCTCATGCCTCCAGCTGAAAACTTCCTTTTTCATGTGGGAGCTGGGCACAGTGTGGGGTCTCACAGGCTCCCCCAGCAAGAGGGCCAGTGCAGACCGTGTCTGGCAGGAGAATGGGTGCATGTAGGATCACGGTGAGTGGGGTTTGGTGGTGGTGCCCTGACCCCCAGCAGGGCATGGTGTGTCACTGGAGTGTGCCTGTGGTGGCACAGCGTCAGGGCTGGACCTGCTGGGAGGTCAAGCTAATGCGGGAAGATCCTCCTTGCGCCTTCTTAACCCCAGCTTGAACCTTCCCCGTCTCCTGCCTCGTCCTGATTAGCACTAAGAGGCTGCTTTGCTGCTGGTGGCACAGGCAGCTCTGAACAGTGCAGGGAGCCATGCTGTCTCCTGTGGCAGGGGAGGCCTCAACACCTCTCTGAGCTTTGGTACCAGACCTGCAGGCAGGAAGGCAGGCAGGAGACATGCTTTCCTCCCTCCCCTGCTGCCACCTCCCTGGCAAAAGGGACTGGGAATGCTCCGAGCAGGGTTCAGGTTGCCCGGACAGTCCCTCCTCCTCCTCACAAGAGCATCAGCAAAGTCTGAAAAGTCGCCTGTGGCTTGGAGAGGTGAAGGGCATCCTGCAGATGATGGTGGCAGACCTGGCAGGGGGATGACACCAGGCTGGAGTGTCTGGCAGGCAGTAGCTTCTTTCCACCTGCTTGTCAGATGTGTACGTAAAGGGGCAGGATTCAGGCAGGACATGGGCTGGCCTTAACCTCAGCTCCCATTTCACAGCTGTGGATACACCAAGGGCCAGAATGTGCTGGGAATTACAGCTCCCACCAGGCTATCTGCTGAGCCACTGCCACCGGGAGAGCCCTGTGTGTGATGTCCCAAGCCAGGGAGGAGGGTTTGTCATGCTGACAGTTCCCCCTCCCCTGTCATTTCACAGCCTACAGTCACAGCAGCCCCAGAACTGGTGACACCACAGGGTGAGTGGCTCCAGCCCAACCAAGATCCTGCCCCTCTGGTTGCTCACTCCCTGCTGCCAGCCCATGGGTCCCAAAAGCCTCCTGGCTTCCCCACATTGACTCTGCCAGTGCCTGGGAGTAGCTCAGGGATTCCCAGGACTACAGACTGCAGCTGTGGCTCCTGCAAAGCCAAGGTGAGCTTTCCAAGCACACCACCGTGGAACATCCCAAGGTTATGGCTGTGGCTGTGAAGCATGGCTGTGGCTGGGCTTGATGGTCCAGCCGGAGTGGGACTCGATGTGGCATGAGGTGGTGATGTCCACCATGCTCCCCATGAGCAGTGGCTCTGCCTTCCTCCATGTGCTGCTGCAGGTCTGACCTCACTCGTGGTGTGGGGAGATGGAGGGACAGCTGCCACCTCCAGCAGGGATTTGCTCTTTCAGCCAGCTGAGAAGGGTGAAGAGCTGTCAGTGCCAGGGTGAACAGTGCCCATGGAGCTGAGCTGGTGTGAGCTGCCATGGGCCGTGCCATGGGAGGATGTTTGCAATGTCCCCTGGACAGAAAGAGCCTCGTGGAGCCCCATCAGCCTGGGAGCTGGGGACCAAACCTCCAAAGGGGCCGGTGGCAAGAGCAGGGCAGGGATAAGGCTGCTCCTTGTCTGGTCCTGGAGGAAGGTCCTTGCTGGTGGCCCCAAGCCCACAGCAATCATGTGGCTGCTGGCTGCAGGGACATCAGAACAGGAAGGTCTGAAAATAATCACCCCCTCATGTTTTCCTTTCAAAAGAGGGAGTTGCCATTATGTGGAATTTTTGTGACCAGCAGAGCTGGCTAACCGTCAGCCCCTCAGTGAGTCAGGCACTTGTTCCCTCCCATGGTGCAGCCTGGCCCCCTGTGCTGCCAGCCTGGCTGGAGCTCGGGGTACCCCTGCTCATAGGGGTCCCCTGCTTGCCTCATGGAGCCACAGCATCTCCTACCACCTCCAGCTGTGGTTCTCTGAGTGGAAGCAATCCCAAGAGTTTCAGGGCTCTGATGCCCCAGTGGTCTTGGCCATGGTCCCCATTGCTCCCTGTCCTGCTGGCCATGTGTGAGGAGCCTCTCAAGGTTGCAGGGTTTGTGCCACCTCTTGCTCTGTCATTGCCCCTCACAGGATGTGCTGCCTTCCTGGAGAAAGGCTGCAGCAAGGTGTAACCCCTGCTTGCTCCTGCCCCTGCCTCTCTCCCACAATGCCAGAGCTGGAGCCCTCCAAGCTGATGGGACATTTCAGTTCCCACTGTACTTTTCTGGCTGCTGTCTGTTGGTCCTGCCTTTGTTTTTGGGGAGATAAGAAGGCATTTCTTAGAAAACACCACCAGTGTTCAGGCCCATGTCCATGCCCTGCCTGGCTGATGCCATGGAGTGGTGCCAGCCCTGTTCCTGCAGAACACCCATCGGGGATGGGGACAAGGCTGGCAGCAGCCACTGGCAGTGAATATGTGTTGGTGCCAGGATCAGGGAGTGGTGGGTGGTGTTTGCCAGGCTGGCTGCTGGCAGGGTTGGCGTGGGGTGCTGCTCTTTGGCTTGAGGGGTGCAGGATAAAGCTATCACACATGGGGAGACACAGTGACCAGCGTGCTGTGTGTGTGCCCAGGTGTGCTGGCACTGCCTGGACAGCCCTCTGCCTGGCAGACCGTATCCCAGGACACAGCAGCACCAGCCTCTGGCACAGAGCTGTTTCCATTAGATCGTGTTGAAAGAGGACTGTGGCTCCTTTGGAACAGCCTGTTCCCTGTGGTGTCTGCTCCTTGCATGGGGCACAACAACCACATGCCCTTGCCTGTGCCTGGCATTGGCGGTATGACGGTGCTGGATTTGGGGGGTGTTGTGGGCTCTGTGCAGGGGCTGTGAGGTCTCCCCGGCTCTGCTGTGGCACCAGTGGGTCCTGCAGCCCTGAGTTGGTTTGTCCTGGAGCTCAGGCAGAGAGAAAGTGGGCTCTGTAGTTTAGAGCCCATATAAATGGCTGCTGAGTGTAGTGTGAACATGCAGCTCTGAAACCCGTGATACACTGCTGCTGCCCTTCTTCCTAAACCCGACACACCTTTGTTTAAAGTGTTCCAGCAAAACCTTGTTTATCCAGGGTATTATTACCAGTATCTCAGGCTCCTTTTTTCTATCCTGTGACTCAGGGACAGTTTAGTGCAATTTCTTCCATCTTTCCTCCATATCAAAGATATCCTGGCAAGTTCATGTTTATTGTTTGCAGTTAATGTTTAATATTTCCTATTACTGGCATCTCATGGTTGATCTTAATTACACCCTTCTAATGTAAGACAAAAGTCAGCAAGTGAGTCCGTGTTCAGGCTGAGGCTGTGGCTCAGAGCCTGGCACTGAGCACCCCTCATCCTGCTGGTGCCTGGGGCTGGGTGCCTGCTGCTCCCCCAGTGCCCCCTCGGCACACTGTGGGCTGTGCTGGGAGGGCGGCTGCTCCATACATGCCACAGAACCACAGAATCATTTATATTGGAAAAGGCCTCTAAGATCATCGGATCCAACCTTGAGTCCAACCTTTGAATCCAACCTGTGCTGGCACAGCATGCCCGGCATGGGACCCGGCACTGCTACAGCAGCTCCCACATGCTGCACCAATGTGGACAGGCAGAAATTGTTTTTGAGTAGCTCCAGTGGAAGAAAGGATCAAGCTTCTATTTGCTTTGCCCAGGCTTTAAATGTGGGTGCTGGTTTTACCTCTTGCTGGCTGGGCTGAATCGTTAAAATGGATTAGTAGAAATTAAAAAAAGAAACAATTAAAAATTAACAGAGTGCAGAGGGCAAAATGCCCTGCTCCTGGCAGGACAGCGAGGTGTCGCATGCCTCTGTGCAACCTGGGTGCCTGGGAGATTCCTGTGTGCATTCCCCCCAGAAGTGGGGAGCTGGATGAGGGAGCAGTCTGGTGCTGCCTGTGCCCTGCCTGTGCCCCCCTCTGCCATGTCAGCTGGTGGGTTTGCAGGCAGGGTCCCCTCGCCTGCACCGCCTCCCAAGGAGGAACCAGTTGCCCTTCATTTTGGGGCTCTCTGGCTATAAATATCGGGGGGTGTCAAGGGGCAGCAGGGCCAAGCCACAACCTGACACCACCTCTCCCTCATTCACAGTGACATTTTGTCAAATGCCACTGGGGAGGGGGGTTGCTTATCTGCTGGCATACACTGGTGACCTTCACAGCTCTGGCCAGGTGCCTCCTTGCTGTATTTACACTTATTTATAGCTCTCTCCTCCATTCCCACCTCTGCCCTCCTCCCCGGTACTGGAGTGGGGCAGCGTGCCCTACATGGGTCCCTTTGGGCTGGGATGGAGCTGGTGCATCCCTGGGGATGATGAAGGGCTGGCAGCACCCAATTTTGCCCCCTCAGGGTGCTGGTGGCCTGACTGCATGGGGCCCCTGTCCCATGGGTGGCAGCTGCAGGGACAGCAGGGTGCACCCTGGGAGGATGGGTTTGGTCCCAATGTAGGTCAGACCCCCAGTGCCTCCCCATTCCAGTGCTGGGGCAGCCCAGGAAGGTACTGGGGGTCTAGAGACACCAGTTCCCCCCTGCCTAAAGCAGCTGACGAGGTGAGCAGCCGTGCCCACCATCGCATTGCTCATCCCAGTGAAACAGCCATGCGGTGCCCGTCTCCCTGCATGGCTGTAATCCCCATTTCAAGCAGTCTGTGATTATGGATTTCCCTGATAAGCCCAGACGGCTCTCTCCAAAACCCCTGCCTAAGGATTTTCTTTCCTTTTTAGAGTCAAGCCTGGGGTGAGGGCGAGGAGGGAGAAACTCCCTGTCCGGCTGAGAAGGAGGGCACTGGGATCTGACACTGCCTGTGGGGCTGAGGGACGGCTGGCAGGAGCTGGCAATTCATGTCCTCGGCATTTCTCACCTTCTGCTTGTTTGGGTCCCAGCCTAAATGCTACTGGCTAATTTGGGGCTCTGTCTCCAGCACATGTGGATGTATATTTATCCCTTAATGCTTTGGGTATGCACTTGGCTGTGGGGAGGGAGGAGGTTCCGTGCGGGGCTGAGTCACTGCTTTGCTCCTCAGGAGGAGGTGGGCTGCCTGTTTCTGGCTTGTTCCTTTGGCCCCTCCAAGGAGCTGAGACTTTCCTTCCTTTTTTTCCGTACAGCAAAGTGGTACATGAGTGACAAGGCAATTGCAAAGCATCCTGGGGCTGTGTCTGCAGGCAGCAGTGCAGAGCTGCCCTCCCAGGCTTGGGCAGGATTAGGAACCTGCGAAGGTGCTGCCCGTGTCCAGCACCACTTTCACGCCGGCAGACTTCAGAGGCCGAAACTTTTGCAGCCTGACTAAGCATGAGTACAATGTGTGTACCATCACAGTGTGCTCAGAGCTCACTCCAAAATACTTGGCCATGACTTCAAGGGATTTGGACCCAGGGATTTTGCAGATAAGGGAAATTTCTACCAGTGCTGTTGTCAGGGTGTGACAGAGGAGAGGACTTCCAGGTCTCTGTCACGGTCACTGCTCTGTCCCCAGCTCCCTGAGCCAGTTAAGCACAGCAGACAATGAGCTGAGCTCTCTTGCTTACCCTGGTTTAGGTTGCTACTGCCTGGCAGCAGGGCTGTGGTTCCTGCTCTCGGTGGGCTCATGGATAAGGCTGCCCCCATGAACCAGCAGCCCAGCCCCAGGCAGCCTCTCCAGTCCTGCTGGCCTAGGGGGGTTTAGTTTGGGGAGCCCAAGTTGTCACTGTCTTTTAATACAATATTTGAATTAGAGTTGGGCTTGGAGAGGAGCCTCATGTCTCTGCGGAGATAAGACCTTACGTGCTCCCACATCAGAGTTAACACTGCTCCAAAACAGGGGAAGGAACTGAATGGGAAATATCCCACCTGCTGTCCCCACAGCATCAGGAGCCAGCACTGAACTGCGCTCAGTGAGGCATCTTTGGATGGGGCTCCAGCCAGTGACTGCCCATGCACCAGAGCTGCTGGGGGCACTAGAGACAGTGACCCACACTGACCACCCTCACTGTCAGGCAGGTGGTCCCTAACACTCCTTGTCCTGCCTTGTCTTGCCACTGCCTTGGGAAGGACAAGACCAGGGTCTTTGCAAAGGGACAGGGACTCAGAGCAGCTGGGAGCTCTTCCATCTTCCATTCCCTCCTGGGGGACAAAGGGATGATGACCAAGGAGACACCAGAAGCTCTCAGACTGATTTGCTCACATGGGGTTTCCAGGAGAAGGTGTAGCACGGGCACCTCCTCACCTGCAGTGCTCAGGGAGAGGCCCTGCTGGGACTTTGGGAGCATTTAGGTGCAGCTGAGGTTCCCCAGGACAGGAGAGTGGGCAGGGTGACCTCTGGATGTCCTTGTCAGCCAGTTTGGGGATGTCCCTTGTGCTTTCTCACTACTGCCAGCTCCCCTGTGGTGGGCATGGATGGGGGGCTGGCAGTGGGGTGGCACAGCTGTAATGGGCACAGAGCCCTCCTGCCCACCTGGTTGTGCCAGGCATGCACTGAACAGCTGCTGCCAGGTCCAGCACCCTCAGCAGGGGCACAAAACGAGCACAGACCCTCAGCATGAGGGTCCCTGGGCAGGGAGTCCCTGCTCCCACGACTGAAGTGACAAACGCCTCGCAGCAGGCAAGACTGCCCAAGCTCAGCAGCAGATGAATAAAAGCATTGCTTCTCTCTCAAGCAAAGCCTCTGCAGAAGGGGAGCTCTGTGCAACAAGCAAGCAAGAATCAGCTGCCTCTCTGTCCTAGAATTGCAAATGTGTCTCTGTTGGGGCTGAGGTCAGAGTCGGTTCATTCTTTAAGGAAAGCGGAGGAGGATGTCTCTGAATGAGGGCTGTTCCCCAGATGTCCTCCACCTTCCAGCTTTGGCTGCCAGGTACAGCTGCCTGCATGGCATTGCTTCAGGAGGGGATGCCCAAGGTTGGGCTCCTGCTCCCTCAAAGGATGGAGATGTGTGGCACGGGAGCACCTGTGTAGGGCATCTCTCCTCCCTGGAGCAGGGATTCATCAGACACATTGCAATGAGCTGCTGGCAGCTCGCTGGTCACAGCCTTGCTGCAGCACACACAGGCCAGGTGTCTGGGCTGGAGGATGCCTCCAAATTTTTGAGCATGTCTCCATGGGTGTTTGCTGGCTGCACACCAAGAACCCATGGCTGATCTTCCTACAAACTCCCGAGTAAAATTAGAACAAAAGTTCACTCCTCTCCCAAGGCAGCAGGAAATTCAAAGGGTGGGAAAAGGGAAAGTCAGAGCAGATGAGGTCCCGTGCCCGCAGGCATCCTCCCCACTGCTGCTGCCACCCCCGACCCCGGGCGGGGGGCCGGGTCCTCCCCACCCCTCTGGCCATCCCAGAGGGACTCTGATCTCAGCACTCTGTGTTGGGCTAGCAGTGCTTGGAGTGATGGATTCTGACCTCAGAGTGATGGATTCCCTCTGGAGACTCAGGTCCTTGGTGGCTGGGCTGGTTAAATGACCTTGTCTAGCAGAGGGGGCTGGCTGGAGCTGTGACCACATGCTGAGATACCCATCCAGGTGCCCATCCAGGTGCCCATCCAGGTGCTCATGCAGGTGATCACACTGAGCAAAGGCTCTCCTGGTATTTTTTGAGGAGGAAGGGGCTCAAGGCAGGCAGAGCTGAGTTTTTGGGCATTCCTGACCTGTGCTAGCTGGGAATCTGGGAGCATCCACAGTGTGGCAGTGCTGGGGCAGTCCTGCCACCAGGGTGCCCAGAGAGGGCAGCTCAGCAGCATTAGATTGCAGGAGTTTATTTTTACCCAGACCTGTTGCCAATGGGGACATGTCACATCTGTGGAGTTGATCAAAAGACATCCCGAGCACTGGTGTCAGCTGCTCCTTGTGATCTCAGCACCAGGATCTTTTCCCTTGTGGCATATCAAAAGGAGCAGGAGAATTTGACTGCTCTGCTATTTTTAATTGAACGCACACACGCACACACAGAGACACACATATATATATGTATGTATGGCTTTTCTAAAAATAAAAGCCTTTGCCTGTGTTCCCATGGGAAGATTTGGGGAGAAGGGGGAGCCAAAGTTGTTGCAAGACTTTTTCTGGAGCAGGCACTAGAGCAGGGGCAGGAAGGCAGGGACAAGCCGCAGCAGGTAAGGGACACATCCGAAAGGCCAAAGGACATCTGATCCCAGAGCAGTCAAGGCTGCACCTGAGCAAAGGGGCCAGGAGAACAAGGGGAAAGGTCACATCTGTATCCCCCAGAACAGGCAGTGATGAGAATGTGGACCAAGGCTTTTTGCAGGGGCAGGTTAGGAAAGCCCCAGCCTTAGAGAGCCAGTGAGGAGTGTCAGATCACAGAGCCACTCAAAGGTGCCTGATATACTTTGTGGCACCATCCGTGCGTAATCTGCCTAATCCACGTCCCTCCAGCAACAGGAGGAAGGGAGGATGCTGAGGAGAGCATCCCCCAGCATGGGGCAGCTCCCAGGCCCCTGAGGAGCTTGGGCTGGGGCAGCATCAGCAGCTCCCTGCAGCCCCAGCTGCCCTGACATGGCACTGGCTCACTGTCAGGCCATGAAAATGCTCTCCCCTGCCCTCGCTGTGTCCTCCAAGGTGCTCAACCTCTCTCCCACATCCCCTGGGACTGGTCGGGGCAGAAAGCAGGTGAGAAGTGTAAAATGGGAGTGTGTGCACAGGAGTTTCCTTTGGAGTGTCCTAAACACAGTGGGGAGCATGGCAGACAGGCTCCTCAGCCTATGGGAACACAATCAATAACCCCAGATTATCACAATTTGAAAAAAAAAAAAGAGTGAAAGAAAGAAAACCTGTATTTTCTATTCCTCCAGCTGTGTTTGAAATCCTTTTCCTTTCCTATTGAGTGAAGGAGGAGACCCTTCCAGAGCACTTCAGGAGGAGGAGCCCCCACGTTCCCCTGCCCTTGCAGCCTTGCTCACATGCTCAGATGTTTGCCTGCTCCAAAATCCATTTGCTCTGTAAATAAACTTGCTTCCCTCACTGCCGGAAAACTCCCCCTGGGCAGCCAATGCTGGAAGGAGTCTCACCAGACCTTTCCCCTGAGTGTTTGAACCTGGACATCGGGACAAAACCAGGCACAGTCTAAATGCCAGCACAGGCACTGGGTGCTGATGCCAGCCCCTCACTCCTAGGGGTTCTGGGTGTATCTGTGGGGTTTTGTGGGAGGGCAGTGGCTGGCAGCCAGGCTGAAGCAGAGCAAGTGCCAGCTCCTTTCTGTGGTGGAATGGAGATTTTTAGCTGGGTTCCTAGAGCTTGCATCACCCTGTGTGCACCTGGACACAGCCATTCATTTCCATGCTGTTTTCTCATCCTGTGCAATGCAGGGAGCAGGGTCTGCATTGCATTGGTGGTGCTTTGGGATGTGCAGCTTCCCCAGAGGGACTGTCCCTGAGTGGTTCAGTGGCATGTGGTGGGGACAGTGTACAGACCAGGTGTGAGGCCACTCGCCGGAGCCTTGCCCTGTGCTTTGCTGTCCCATGTGCACCAGAGTCTCTTGCCTCAATCCCCAGGGCAGCTGGATAACCTGGATGTCACCCCTATGGCACAAAAGGTGGGAATGGTCCCTAACAGCACCAGCAGCTGCTTTGCCACAGCTTGGGTGGCTGTGGTGTGCCCTGAGCATCTGCTCAGTGGGGCAGACAAGGCTTTTCCAATGCTGATGCTGTTCTGACCCCTGCCACAGCTGGGACACAAGAGGGGGGTTTGGTGGAAGTTGTGGGGGTGTTCTCAGTAACCAGCAGTGCCAGTGCCAGGCTGTGCAAAGCGATTTGCCAGATGGGCAGTGAAGAGGTGCTTGCCATGCTCTGCACTGCCATGAAGTTGCTCCTGGAGCCATGTAGAGATTGTCTGAGAAACAGACCTGAGCAGAGGTGGGAACACATCGGGAGACTGGCATCTCTGCAAGGGGATGCTGCTGCCCATTGCTGCCTGTTCCTCCAGTACAGCAGTGGGCTCACCCGTCTCCCTTCTCTTTTCTGTGCAGTATGAGGTGTCTGGTGAGGAGCACCTCTACTCTGACTTCCCCGAGATCGATCTGTCTCAGCTGGATGCCAGCGACTTCGACTCGGCCAGCTGCTTCAGCGAGCTGCAGTGGTGCGGGGAGCACTCAGAGACAGACTCCAGCCAGTACAGCACCGATGACTCCGAGCTCTTCCAGGTACCCCCATCCTCCTGGCACAGGGCACCCGAGGATGGAGGCAGGGGGAGAAGGAGGGAGGGAGGGAGGAGGGAACATGCACAACTATTAATATCTCCTCCCCAGCTGATTAGTGCTCCATTAATTTGTTCGCTGGCTCTAAATGGGGCAAGCGGAGTAAGGCTAATGAGGAGGTGGAGGAGCAGAGGAGGCTGCTGAGCCAGCCCTCCTGTGATGTATTATTCACAGGGAATTGCAGCCGGGGTGCAGTGCATCCTGTTCGATTCCCGGAAAGGCAGGATGTGCCAGGGCGGCAGTGCGGGGGTCTCAGCACTGTGGTGTGGGGCAGGATTATTCCTTTCTCAGGAGCAAAAAGCAGCCCGTCCCACGCTGGCTTCCCAGATTCCTCTGTTTGGGGCTGGGGTCCCTTTGGCAGAGGTGGCTGGTTTCTCTGCTCAGCTTTGTGCTGGGATGGATCCATCACTGTGCCAGCACGGACTGCACGGTGCAAAGCAGTGCTGGGGCAGAGTGTGCTCCTGGGCATGGGCAGGGCTGGTCCATGACCCTCAGCACTGTTCCTTCCTCTCGCTGGAGAAGAGCTGAGCATCTCACGGTGCTGTGGGGCCAGGGCAGGGCTGTGAGCACAGCAGAGGGCAGGCTGGGGGCAGGGAGCTGCAGTAGCTTCCTGAGGATTGGGCACTTTGCCTTTCTCACCTTTCCCAAAGCCCACTCACCTTTCCCAAAGCTTATGCTGTGCCACTGATGTGCCTGTTCTTGAGGGCTGGAGTTTATCTGCCCTCCTGAGCAGCACCCAGGCCCTTGTCCCTTACCTCGGACAAGGAGGTTATGACCCACTGGTGCCAGCTAGTCATCAACTCTGGGTTACATTTTGGGAGGGAGCAGGATTTATATTTAAACAAGGAGAAAAAAAAAACCCAAAAGGCCTCAATATTTTCTAACCTGGCCATAATAACAACCCTCTGGCTTTTATGCTGTGCTGATGCTGTGCTTGAAAATGGTCCAGTCCAGCTGAGGGACCTTCATCACGAGATGCATATTTTCCGCTGAACTTCCTGGGGAAAAGATAAACAGAAAAGAAATGCAAAAGACAGGCCCATTAGGAGCAGTGGAGTATGATGAAATGTATCCCACTGAACTTGTATGCACAGAGCTCTCGTGCCAATAACAGGAGGAAAAGAAACGGAGCCAAAAATGGAGCATCCTGCTGCCTTTCCCTGGAGCCTGCTCTAGTAACTGCGAGCAAGGTTAGGGCATGGAACAAAAGATATTTAATTTTCAAACAAGATGAGAGAAACACAGGAGGGTGTGTGCAGGCAACAGTCCTGCGAGCCTGAATTTACCCCTGTGCTAATTTTATCACTGATGGTAGCCTGCTTCTTGTTGGACATGGTTTACATTCAGAATATGATGGAGGAGGACCAGAAAGAAGGAACTCCTGACTCAGTCCAGCCATTCCTCAGCTTCTGCAGCCTCTTCTGGGCTTCTGCAGCGCATTGCCAGACTGGAAGGGAACTTGTGGGGCTGTGTGGGACTGGGATGGCACTGGGAAGGCTGGAGGTGCATCAGTCAAGCCGAAGCCCAGATGGAAAGAGGAACCTGAAGTGTCAGGTTAGGGTGGTAGGAAGGGAGGAGGCAGGAGCAGCCCCTGGTCCTGCCTGGCCCAGTGCAGTCCCAGACACTCACAAATCTCCCATCAGCATCCTCAGATCATGCTGTTCACCCAAAAAATAGATCAGGGGAGCTGTAATGCAAGGCCCAGCTCACTCTGGGGTCTGTGTTCTGTGGAGAGGGTCCCTCACAGAGCACGGGACACAGACAGCTTTTAGTGTGAGGGCTGAGAGCTCCTGTTGAGCTGCAGGTGCCTGTGTTTGGGGGCTTTTAGTGAAAACAAAACTCCTACTGTTACTGGCCAAAGCTGTGGTATTTGGCCAGCAGTGCAGCCAGGGCTGAGCTTCCCCTGTGCCCTCCATGGGGCCATGCCCTCTTGTCCACTGGGCAGCCCTGGGCTGAGCTCTCAGCTCCTCATGTTTCCTCTGCCTGTCAGGAGAGCTGCAGATTAACCAGCCATGCCCTGTCAGGTCTACCCAGCCCCATAGAGAGCAGGGGGCTGTGCCTGCCCCCTACCTGGGCTCCCATCCCATCTGTGACAGCCTGTGCTCTGGGCACTTGGAGCCCAGGGTGGGGGGATTTGGGCAAGGAGCCTTTTAATCACAGATCCTTTATCTGCTGTTGTTTGCCTGATGGTGGGGTGGAGACAACTGTTGGGAGAGAAGATGCTCTGATTCATTTTTCTGCTGGGGGTGCAGGTGAATGGATTGATGCTTCTTTTCCAGATGGGTCTCTTCTCCTCATCCTATCCTAGTGCTGTGCTGGGGAAAAGCCCTCACAGCTTTTCCATAGTTATTTGAAGGAAAGGTTGTTTGTTCCATGGGGTCACTGGGAAGGGGGAGCTGGTCAGTGGGAGCTGGCATGGCACTGCTGGTCCCTCTCCCCCAACCCAGCATCCCACAGACCCTCTGCCCAGCCTAACTCCCTCTCTCTTCTCTGCCTGCTCCTTTCAGATAATAGACAGTGAGAATGAAGCACTGCTGGCAGCCCTCACCGAGACACTGGATGATATACAGGGAGATGACATGGGCCTGGCTGCCTTCCGAACTATGGAAGAGGGGGACACGCTCAACCATGCCTACACCTCACCTGCCCCCTCCCCCAAACCCACCGCCCCGGTCACGGGGGGGCCGCCCCCGGCCCCCGAGTTTGATGAGCTGTCTCTAGTAAGAACCCACTTCCTACTGTTTAAGGTGGATTTGGATGAGCCCCTGATAAGCCGGCTGCATGGGTATGATAGGAAGCAAAGGTCTGAATTTTTTCATTCTAGGCTTAAAACTCTCTTTAACCGTCAATACCAAAGCATATACTTGTATTGTATACGTATACATGTTCTGCATCATTGCTGTCACCTCCATCACCATCCTCACGGGAACAAGCTGTGTGTATACAAATATATATATGAACGGGGTGGGGGCAGGTGTCAAAGGGGTGGGGGCTGCTTTGGCAAGACCCACACTTGCTTTTAATTGGACATGCAGATCTGGGGCTGCCTGGGGGTCTCTCTGGCTCATCCCAGCCCCGTGTCCATGGGCAACAGTGGCTGTTCCCACCCGGCTCTGCCCCGGACTGAGCTCCCTGCTGCTCTCATAAGAGGCACAGAGCGGCTTGGCCCAGGTCTCCTGTGCCCTCAGCTTTCAACAGGAGGGTTTGACCCTCCCTGTGCCTTCTACCAAAACCCCTCAGGGGCTCTGTGGCCTCCAGTCCCTACAGATTTGGTGACTGGAGCATCTATCTTGGTTCCCTGCCATACTGGGGGCTCCAGCCCTACTCTCCATCCTGCCCAGGACTAACTGGCAGCATTTACTGCCATTCCCAAGAGTTCCTCTGGGAAAGGGCACTCAGCCTGCTCTCTCCCCCCGTGTGGGGGGGCACACGGTCCCCCCCAGGGTCATCCAACATATTCCCGGGGTCTCCCCAAAAACCCAAAAGGGGAGGAGTGACATCCAGTGGTGACAGCGTGCATTTCCACCGCCCACGCCCCTGCGCAGGGGTATATATCACACACGATATGTATGTGTATATATAGGATGTATACGTTGCAGGGGTGGGGGGGAAGGGGTGCTGGTTGCTTCCACCAACAGGAGCTGCACACCTAAAGCTGTGGGTGCTCTGGTTGACATTTCCCAGCAGACCCTGACCTGGGCACTGCCTGCTTCTATCACCCCTGAAGCCCCCCAGGGCTCTGTGCCCACCGACCAGCACGGGAGCCCCAGATCTGTCTCCTCCGTGCAGTCCCCCAGTGCCTACGCAGTCGTCTTGCTGTTGAGCTGTTGTCGCCTTTGGTTGTTAGCGCGACATGGGTGGAATATGAAATGTTGTTGCTGGGTGTGGGGTTGGTGTTTTTCCTCCCCCTAAGCAAAACTGGTTTGAGTAGAAGAAAAATTTTATGCTGACCTTGCCACCAAAAGTGGTGGCTCTGTGGGTGACCCAGGGAAAACCCTACTCCCTCTGCCCATGGGCTTTGGAAAGATCCTTGACGTGTCCCACAGGGTTTTGCATCTGCAAAATGCCTTGAAAGCTCATTAATGAGTCCAGGCTTTCTCTGGATGTTTCAGCTAAATGAGCCTTACATGGGGACACTAGCGAATTGTCCAAACCTGTCACTCACATCAGCATAAAGCCTCTGTCACCTAAGGACAGAATTGATGGAGTACGAAGTTTGGATGCCATGGCAGCTCCTGTGTGTCTGATAAGAGCAGGGTTGCTCCTGGGAAGTAAATTCCCTCATGTCCACACTGCCCCAACCTGCTTGAGGGTCCCTGGGGACATGGGTGAATGCTGTGGAGACAGCCCTGACCCCCTCAGGGCTACACATGGCCAGGCACCTGCCCCCACAGCCATGGGGTGGTGTGAAATTCCTCCCTGCCCTAGATTTTCCTGCCCCATTTTTGGGTTGGGTGCTCAGTGATGGATGTGCCCAGTGCACATGTGAGCCAAAGGGCTGCAGCCCTGCTGGCACTTTCTCTTGCCCTTACTGTGATGCCGACTCCTTTTCTTGCCACTTCTCTTTGCAGCTGAAGCAGTTGCTCCTCTCTCCAACACACGTGCCTCCGAGCTGTGATGCTCAGCGGGACGGAAGTGCCCGGCGCCCGGGGACCCCAAAATCCCGACCAGCACGGCCCTGCACAAAGGTATTTCCTCAGTGGGCAGAGCCCATGCAGCACCCACCTCTGGGAGCTGTCATAAGGAAAGGCACTGAAGGATAGTGTTGGGGAGTGTGGGCAGCCTCTGAGCTGGGCAAAGGGCTGGGGACAAGCAGGGACCATCACTGGCAGCCTTCCCATCTCTGTCTGCGCAGGGGCTGCAGTCCAGGCTTAGCAAAACTTTAGACTTTTTGCTGGGCTGACAAATGCCTTGATCTCATTTGGACCCAGTGTGGTTCAGCCTCTTCCAGCTTCCCCAAGTGCCCATTTGTGAAAGCATGCATGTGCTCCCTGGCTGCCCCCTCGCCCCCCTTCCTGCTGACTCTCAGCCAAGCCAGTGGCCATGAGCCAGGAGAGCTGCATGCCACGTTGCAGAGCCCACCCCTCACTTAAGCTGATCTGAAAGCCAGCAGAAGTTGCCATCAAAGATTTTTCTACTTTGCTAATGGTAAATGTGCAGTGCATTAGGCCCAGCAAATTAGATTGCCTGGGAAGAGCAGCTCATCCCTCCCAGGAAGAAGGAGCATCGCTGTGTGCAGAGGGCAGCATATGGGGCAGGGGGCTGACCCCCAGGCAGGTCCGGGTGCTGCTGAGCCAGAACTGGGGGGTTTGAGGGTGTGAAGTGGCTCTGTCAGCTTGGAGGGCTTCTCCCCTCATGCTAGGTACTTGTGTCAGGTCATGGCTGTGGGGCTTGGGGCTGATTTTCTCCTCTCTCCTCTCCAAAGGTGGAGGGTCCCCGGGACAGGAGGGCGAGTGTCCCGCAGGCACAGAGCCGCAGCTGCACTGAGCTGCACCGGCACCTCACCTCCATCACCCCCTGCTCCCAGACCAAAGCCCCCCAGGCACCTGAGGAGTGCCCCAGCGGTGGCCACCACCCGTCCCCGGGTGACTGTGCCCATCATGAGGACGACAGTGACTCCAGCGAGGACTCGCTGAGCTCGGGCGACTCGCTGACGCCCCTGTCCTCGGCAGAGGATGGCTCCGGCAGCCAGTTCTCCTGCGAGGGGGAGATGCACTCGGTGGTGGAGCTCATCCGCTACATGCACACCTACTGCCTGCCGCCACGGAAGCTGCCAGCCCGCGACGCCGTCGACGCCAAGCCCCAGCCCTGCAGCAGCCCCTTCAAGAGAGCCAAACCAGACTGTTCTGCACAGCCGGGCCCCGCTGGCAGCGCCCAGAGCCGGCCGGGCTGTGCCTGGCAGCCAGCCGGGGACTGCAAGAAGCCTGGAGCATCCTTCTCCATCCTGAAGGAGCTGCTGGCGCGGGACCTGCTGTGTGACGTGAGCAAGCCATACCGCCTGGGCAAGCCTGTGTACGCTGCCCTGGCACGGCCACCTGGCTCCTGCTCCCCTGTGCCACCGGCCCGGGATGGGGAGGATGCCAGTGGGACTTGCACCTCCAGAGTGAAAATGGCACCAGAGAAGGGTGAGCCACAGCAGAGCGCCGGGGCTGAGGCAGAGGCACCGCAGGAGCTGGGTGGCCATGAGGACGATGCTGGGAAGCAAGAGGGCACCCCAGGCGCAGCCGTGGGGAAGGTGGCCCGCAAGCAGGACAACACTGTTTACGCCGTCCGCCGGTCCAAGAGACTCAACCCCGAGCTTGGGCACTGGCTCTCCTTCCTTGATGAGCCACCCCCCGAGCCCTCTGGCCCCCTTGCCTGCAGAGAGCCTGCACCATGCCCAGTCCTGGAGGGCTTCTCTGCCGAAGAGCCTGCGGCTGAAGTGGAGGTGGGGGGCACAGCACCATCAGTGGAGCCCCAGCCCCCCTCCCTGGGTTCCCCAGTGGATGGTGAGGTGGGAAATGGGGCTGAGAGCCAGCGCTGTACCCTTCTGGAGCAAACAGGTGAGGGGGGACAAGGGGCTGTCACTCTGCTCACCCCTCCCCAGTGCATCCATGCTGCCTGTGCCATCCCTGGTGTGACAAGTGATACTGGCCAGGCGCTGAGCCCTCAGCTCGCAGTAAAGCTGTAAGAGGCCTAAGCACAGCCCTATGTGCTGTCTGGCTTTGGGGTCCCATGCATGGGGAACTGGGGGCCTGTTCTAATTTTGGGGTGCTGTTTCAATCCATGGGGGCCTTCTACTCCAGTTTCCCCATCCTTACAAGGAGATGAAGGAGTTGGTGTAGTGCTCATCCAGCAGGGACCAGGATGCCCCATCCTTTCGGGTCCCTCTTGCCAATGGGCTCACACTGTGCTTGGGCTCTGGGGTTCAGCTGCAGTGGCGCCCCAAAACCACAGCTGTCTGCAAGTGATTCATGAGCACGAATGGCTCAGCCCTGGCAGCGTGAGCTCTTTCTCAGGTGGGCAAAGCCCCCAGTGCCCAGCCCCTGCCAGACCGCGGGCGCTGCAGGGAGTACAGCTCCACTGGTAACCTGCTTCTCTCCTGCCTTTCAGAAACACCCAGGTGTCTCACACTGTCCTTGGCGCAAACGTAAGTGCACGTGGGGTTGAGGGAACTGCACTGGGGCTGGAAACAACCTCAGTTTGTGTGGCTGGGCCAAGCCACTGCAGCAAGCATGTGAAACTGCTTTTGCAGAGCAGACTGAGCCATGTAGCTGGGCATGGGGCTGTGGGGAGCCACGGCCATTGCTTGGGTGCAAGGAGCCATGAGAGCTCTGGACTGAGGGCAGGGCATTTCTGTGTGTGCCCCAGAGCACTGCTCAGGATGGGGAGGGCACGCTGCTCACCCTGCTGCCCTTGCACCCTTCTATCAGGCACTAGCCATAGTGGGAGGGCTTGCTTGCAGGCAGCATTTTCTCAGCATCCTTTTGGGTTTTGGGACAGTGGTTCACCTAAACACTTCCTCCCTCCTGATTTTATGCTCTTCTCCAGTGACCCAGACTTTGGAAAGAGAAACTTTGAGCCAATGCTGACTGTGGAGCTGTGTGGGACAGCAGGTAGTACAGGCTTTTTAAGTTTTTAGTTTTGCAAAAATCCTCCCTGGGAGAGGCAGGTTTACCCTAAATTCAGTCTGCAGTCATCAGCTCCAGCCCACCCAGCCAAGGAGACACATTCATCTCCTTTGCACTGCAGAAACAGGAGACTCCCTGTGCACTGCTACATCTGAGCACCATGAGCAGGGGGATGTATTTGGGGTGGGGGCAGCTATTCAGAGGGCCCCTGGATGAGCCAGGAGGGAAGGGACAGTCCTCTGGTCCTTGCTGGGATCAGACATCCTTCTTTTTCCCCAAGTGCCACTGGATGGATGAGGCCATGGGGCTGAGCAGCCTCCTCCCCTGCAATACCTGGTGTGGCACTGGGGTGGGACAGGGCAGGATGGTGGGGGCAGAGCTGACTCCTGCCCTTTGTTTGGGGGGGTTCAGGTCTCACACCTCCCACCACTCCACCATACAAGCCTGCTGAGGAGGACCTGTACAAGCCAGACATCCCCCAGGAGCCAGGGAAGGAGGATGGGATGGCCCCCAGTCCTGGGGGCACCGGGGATGTGGCAGCCTCCAGGAAAGCCCCCAGGAAGCACCCCGAGAGGACGGAGCTCTTTGCCCACTTGAGCCGAGCTGCCACCGCGCGCCCCACACTCCCCGAGCAGCAGGGCCTGCTCAAGCGGCCCTTCTCCCGCTCCTTCGGGGACCACGACTACTGCCAGGTGCTGAAACCTGAGGCCGCCCTGCAGAGGAAAGTGCTCAAGTCGTGGGAGCCCACGAGCCAGGTGGAGACAGAGCACAAGAGGAGGGTCCCGGCCACCCACTACCAGGAACTGGACTTTGGCAAGGAGGCAGGTGGAGAGATGCTGTGGAAGGACGGCATCAAGCAGCTGAGAGACCAGGAGATCAGAGCCAGCTTAACAAAGCACTTTGGCTTCCTGGACAGTGCTCTTGACGATGAGGACATGGTCTTCTGCAAGACCCCCGAGTATGACACCGTCTTTGAAGACAGCTGCAGTGAGAGCGGCTCCCTTGTGGAGGAGGAGGATGAGGAGGAAGAGGAGGAAGAGGAAGAGCATGGCAACACCAAGCTGTGCCTGCGGAGAAACCCCCTTTCCAGGAGCAGTTCGCATTACTGTTCCCGGAGCAGGTCCAGCTCGGGGTCTTCGTGCTGCCGGTCGCGATCACCCGCCAGCAGACGCACCTTCAGGTACAGGGGGCATGGGGACTTTGGGGTCATTCTTGCCCCTTTATTTTTGTGGTGTGGTGCAGGGCAGCCTCAGTCCTTTCTGCTCTGCTGGTCCAAGTAGTAAAGTTGCTAATTAACGAAAGAAAAGCCATAAAAATAATTGGTTCTACATCAGCCACTGCTGCAAACATCAGCCTTGACCAAAGGAAACAGCAGTGGGGTCAAGCAGCCAAGGGTTTCCATGGCTAACAGGGCATGGGCAGGGACCTGGTTTTGGGGCTGGGAAGGGGTGAGCGCCTGCTGGAGGCACCCTCTGGCATCTACCAGAAAAAACTTTCAAGTGTCCTTTTCAGTGTTTTCAGACCCCAATCTCTCCTTGGCTGCCAGTGCTCCAGAGGGTCCCTCTGCTGCTGCAGTCACTACATGCCTTGGCTTATCACTGATATTTGAAGCTTTCCCCACCAGCTCCCCCTGCCCCAGGCTGATCTCCTCTCCCTCACTTCCCAGGTGTGAGAACGGCGAGCAGTGTCAGGGCGGGAACGGGCACCGGGGCCAGCTGGAGAAGAGACGGGAAAAGGCCATCGTAAGTGGGGGAACCCCACGCTGAGACAGAGCAATCCCCAGCCCTCAGTTCATCTCCCGCTCCAGAAAAGCAGCAGTGGAGCCCATTAGCCCTGGCTTCAGCATCCCTTGGTGCAAGGCCAATGTTAAACAAGGACATGGGGGTGGAGGAGGGAGAGAAAAACCCAACCTGGAGCGGAAGCCACCAGCAATTGGCAACACATGGAGTCCTTGGCACAGAAATGCCCAGAGCATCCTACGCTGGTGCTTCAGCGCAGTTGGCATCAGCACTTCGGGGGGTGAACTGGGGAATCCCTGGAGCTGCTCAGTCATTACAGATGTGTCTCTGCTGCATCCTCATGCACCAGGAGCCCAGCCTGTGCCCACGGGTGGGAGCTGGGAGAGGGGTGAGAATGTGGGAAAGTAACTTGCTGCTGCATACTGTTGTGCACGCACAGAGTGCACACACACACATCCCGCTGCTTTGGCATTTTTTCCTGCAATGTAATTGGATTTTGCCCATAGCAATTTTTGGGAATATTTCCCACATCTTCTTTGGGAGAAGCTGAAAGAGCTGCACGAATGCAGAGGAATTTTAAAAGACAAGAAAGGGGTGGCAGTTGCTCCAGCCTGGCTATGGCTTCCCCTTGCAGCAGTGGTGTCCTGGAGGTGGCACCATGAACTGGGTGGAAACAGCCAGGTCCTGAAGATGTCAGGACATGCCCATGGCAGGGTATCCCAGCGCTTGCTTACAAGAGCTCCTTAACAGCCCCACATTTCCAGCAGCCATCAGCAGCATGGAGGTGTGAGGTCACAGAGCTTGAAACCTTTCACTTGCCTTGCCAGGGGGAAGGCCGGGTTGTGTACATCAGAAACCTCTCCAGCAGCATGAGCTCCAGCGAACTGAAGAAACGCTTTGAGGTGTTTGGTGAAATCGTGGAGTGTCAGGTCCTGTCCAGGACTAACAGGTGGGTAGGCAGTGAGCTGTGGTCCAGGGTTGCAGCAGCTACAGGCAGCCCCTCTTCCCAGGCCCCATCAGCACTGCCAGGATGTGTCACACCAACCCCTCAGTTAGCTGATCCCATGGTCTCTGTGATTTGGCAAGGAGATGCAGTGTGTCCACAGAACCAAGGGCATGGGGAGGTCTGCTGGGATGGAGGGACAGTGGGATGAAGGGACAGGGGCACAGTGCTGTGTAGAACTGCACCAGAAGGGCTGCAGGGCCCATCACATCTTGAATTCTTTCTCTGGTTGCTCAGGGGGGATAAGTACGGCTTCATCACCTACCGGTATTCAGAGCATGCCGCCTTATCTCTGAAGAACGGCCCCTCACTAAGGAAGAGGAACGAGCCTTCCTTCCAGCTCAGCTCTGGTGGCCTCGGGCGCTTCTTCTGGACCAGATATGCTGACTTGGGTAAGAAAGTAGGAGTCTCTTTATCAGCACAGAGCTGTAATGGCACACTGCACTGCTGAGCCCTGGTTGCACAAGGACCCCAAACATGTTCAGAGCCCGCAGGAAAAGCCCGCTGGCTTTCCTGTGGCTTGCATAGCTGTTCTTAGCTCAGTCAGGTGGCTTGGGAAGCTTTGGAGAGAAAGAAGAGCAATTGGCGCAAGGCCTGAGGGTGTGTTGGCTGCAAAATGTAGCATCACACCCCAGGGCTGCTGGGTCTCAGCTGACCACAGCCCATCCTGTCTCTGCTGTGTTTCTGCACAGCCCTGGAGGCTTTCCAGCAGAAAACTCCCATCCCAGTTGTTAGAGAAAGCAGTCAGCAGCATTTCATTAGCCCAAGAAGTGATCTGGGTGGTTTGCTGCTCTGCAGGACAGATTCACCACGCTGCACATGCACTTTTGAGCCACAGTGATGGCACCGGAATGTGCTGTGGTCACATTAACTCTTTCAGTACTGTCTGAGCCTTGGCAAGACCTCCTGCTTTACTCAGTGACCGTGTCGCCCAGGGTCTCACTGGACTGAATCCATCCCTGTGGCATAGGGCTGCAGCCTGATCTGAGGGGCAGGAGCCAAACCCTGCAAGAGAAATCTGTCCCAGGCTTCGTCCAGCCCTCCTTGCTGTGGTCTTCAGGTGTTTCACCAACACTGCATGTTTATTTCCATACTCTGTGGGGGCTGAAGAGTTCTAGGATCCCACTTCATGAGTGAGAGACTGAGGCCCAGAAAATAAAACCCCAAGTCTTATCTCCAGACACCCAGTGTGACACAAGCACTGACCAATCTATTAACACTGTGCAGTATCTCCTCTGCTCAGAGCAGCTAGCCCTCTGACTTCGTTTGTGGGTACAAATGCCTGTTACTCATCTAAATAAGTCCCAGAGCCTCTCATTTTGGGCACAGAGAAGTTAGGAAGCAGATAGCACCCCATGATGAAGATGTTGAGTGTGTAGTGCTGTGGGAAGGGAGGCCAGAGCTGCCCCCCAGTCTAGAAGCCCCCTCAGTGCTCCTCACCTGCTGATTGCTGCAGAACCACCAGTCACCTTCTTCCTGCATAGCTCAGCTCATTCCTAAAATCCTGCTTATCCTGGGACAGGATGAGATGCAGAGCCCACAGGCCGAGGTGAAATGCAACCATACCATTCAAAAATATACACTTAAAATGTTAAGCTGCTGTTAACTTGAGCAGCCTTATTTCTGGCATATGGTGAATTCCCCAGGCTTTCCAGTGGCACCTCAGCTTCTGGCAGAGGGCTGGGAGTGGGGCAGGCACTTCCCCATGACCTCTTTCAGCACTTCCAAGTTTGGCTGCATCTGGCAGATTCTTGCACACCTGGAGAACAAATGTCAGTGCTGTGTGACCTGCCCAGCTGGGCCCTGCTGCAGCCCCTCTGCCCACAGCCCTTTTCATGGGGGAGAGACAGCACCATCCCAATCCCTTGTGCCATCACTGCCGCATCCAGGCTGCCTCAGTGTCCCTCCCCACCAGGCAGTGAGCATGCTGGTGCCCCACTCCCTAACCTGGCTACCTTTTGTCCCTGCCATTCCCAGATTGCGGCACGGAGGAATCCTCCCTAGCTCCAGTGAAAAGCAAGTACGAGACCATGGATTTCGACAGCTTGCTGCAGGAGGCCCAGCTAAGCCTGCATCGGTAACAGCCTTAACCTTGGAGGAATACCTCAATACCTCAGTCAAGGCACTTCCAATATGTTTACGTTTTCAAAGAAATTATTCAGTCTATGGAGAGCGAGAGAGAGCGAGAGCACGCACGCGCGAGAGAGAGACTGCTGTCCCTTCTGATCGATGTTTACATTGAACAAAGCTGCTTCTGTCTGTGAGTCCCCATGGTGTTGATGTCTCACTGCCACACGTTAGTCCCTCTGCTTCTGACTGGTTGTTTTAGGGTGAGCCTAGGAGCCCCCCGGCCCCTCTTCCCCCTCCCAGCCCTCCCCGTGCTCCCGCTGTGGAGTTGCAGCTGTGTTCACCATAACATTTTTTTGTCTGTAGTGTGTGATGATGAAATTGTTAATTGTGAATAGAATCAGGATTATAAACTAATTTTTAATAGAAGAGAAAAAAAAAGTATATACTTAAAAAAAATGTATTTATGGCTCAGATGTACTGTAATTCAGATTTATTGTACCGCTTCCTTGATTTTTAACTATGCACTGTAATGAGGCACTTGCCACTCAGCAAATGGGGGTCAGAGCAGAGTCACAGAGCTGACATTCACCCACCTCCCCCTCTGGCAAACTGGGGTGCTCGATGGTCACATCAGAGTCACCCACTTTGCTGTCAAAGCCATTCTTCTTGCTCATGTGGCCCGCACCCCCCAGCAGCACCCAGGTGCTGAACTGGGTCCTGGTGTATGATGGAGCCAGGGCCAGGCAGCTTTGCAGGCAGCAAGGAGGGGAGTGGTAGAAGGATGCACTACTTCTAGCCAGCACTGCTCCAGCCCTCTGCTGCCTTTGGAGCCAGGAGAGGGGTTGGGGGTGATGGAGCCAGCCAGGCTTGATCTGGCAGGTGCTGCCAGCACAGCCTGGGGGATGGATATCTCCAGGTCAGTATGAAGGAGTTGGCTTCTCTCCAGCTCCTTCGATGGCTGGGAGACTGGCTGGGCCAAGTGGTTTGCTCTGCACTCACTTCCAGCCCCTGCAAAGCAAGAAGACCCGTCTGTGATCCCCAATGGGCAGCCAGCCCAAAATCCAGAGAGGAGGGAGAGGGCACAGCACCTGTGCCGAACTCCTGCCCACCCAACACCCTGCCTGAGCTCCACCCAGTACCTGATAAGCCATACACTCCCCCGGCACCCACTCTGCACCCAGGATCCATCCCCATGCTCGCCAGCGTCCCTTGGCACCTTCGCCTGCTCTGCCTCTGGCCAGGGGCCCTCAGGGCTGGATTTAAGGAACGCTCAAGCGTCAGATTTCCTTGCAGACTTGCCCTCCATCTCTGGGTGAGGTGGAATGGGGAGAGAGCCCACGACTGGCTGGAGCAAACCCTACCACCAGCTGGCCAGAGGCACTGTTTTTCTGAGGGAGCAGGAATTTCACTGCTCCTCAAGCCATTGCCATTGTCTCCTTTTATTTTTCCTCCCCAGAGACCACTAGAGATTCAGCCATCCTATGTAGATAGAATACTATAGCCTTAACTCTGCCAATAGATAGATTAGAGTCTCCTGGGGTCTCCCCTCAACATGACTTAGGGGTTTTATCTCCTTTCCCTGGCATGGGTATATTTCATCTTGCAGGGGGAATGACCAAAACCTCTGAAATTGCACAAGCTGCGATGCCAAGAGCCTGAGCCCTGCCAGGATGGCCCCGGGCTCTGGGGCTGTGAGTGCAGCTGGTCTCTGGTGGGAGCAGGAACGCCGGCAGCACCGACACCAGCACAGTTCCCTGGCTATTTCTTTCGGGAAAGCCGTGGTTCTGACAACAACCAGCCTGGCAGCACGAGGGCCCAGAGGCCACTCTGAGGTCCCCAATCCGCCACCGGTGACGATCACTGCCAGGGAACAGTCCTTGTGCCATTTCAGCCTTACAGCAAGGTTTGGTGTCTCTCCTGCCACAAAATCCCCCCACTTCTCATCCCACCTTAGTGAACATGAGCAGCTCTGGCCAAGACTGAGCATCTGCTATTGGCAATTGCCTCATTGTAGCTTTGCCTTTTTCTGTCCTAGTATTTCCTCACAATGATGATGTTTACATGTGATTGCTATAGAGCTTATGTAGAATGTATATAGCGACACATTTAGGGTGGGTAGTACTGTCCTGTGCTGTGCTGATGTTTTTCAGAAAATGATCAATCAAAAAAAAAACCCAACAAAAAACCGAAAAAACAAACAAACAAAAAAAGCTAAGTAAGTGGAATTCTTCCATCTCCCACTCAGCTGGGGGCACCCATGGCTGGGCCCTGCTGGGGATGCATCAAGCGTGGTGGAGGGGAAGGGTTAGTGCAGAGCTGGGGGGGCTCCAGCCTGCTCCTGGGGGATCACTCAGATGCTTCCCAAGCATTGGTTTTGGTGTACCACATATAAAATTTCACATTGTTCTCCTGCATCTGGGCGCCCCAGGTCGGCCCACAGCCCCTGTCCATGCCCAGCTGCTGGATGCTGATGCCAGTGCTTGGGAAGGAGAGGGCTGGTCCTGCACAGAGCTGATCAGTACTGCAGCCGTAGGGTAGGAGGAGATGCAATAAGTGGTCTTCGAGGTGCCTGAAGCCTATAAGTGGGGTTGGGGTTTTATTTTTGGTTTGGGTTTCTACTTTTTTTCATTAAATTGAGATGGTTTGTTTTCCCTCCTCCCCAAGAAATTTTTTCCAGGACTTATGCATATGCTTAGAGCCCCCATGGGCTGTGTGCTGCCAGCCCTGGGGACATGTTCTGCCTGCCCCAGTGGCTTCCTCCAACTATTGAGACTGGGTGAGAGTGGAGAGAGCAGCTCTGTCAGGTTTAGAGTCCCTTACATTGGGTTTGTGGTAAAAACTAAGTTTCCACTTGATTTCTTTTATTTTTGGGGGGTTTATTTTACTATAAAGATGTCTTTAGCTCACAGTGCTTGAGTGTGCAGGGAAGTGGGCTTGGGCACAGGGGCAGGTGAGAGCTCCCTCCCTTAGCAGCCTGTGAGTGTTTTGGATGCTGACAGGGAAGTGGGGCAGGAGCAAAGCAATGCCCAGGCACTGCGTGGGGAGATGCAGACGGTGCTGCCAGGAAAGCCAGAGGCATCCAGAGCTTTGCAGGTGTGCCAGGGAGTGGGGATCCCCCTCACCCCCTCAAAGGATTGCCTTTATGTCCCACCCAGCCTGTGGCATCGACGTGGGTGCCTTGGGGTGGGTGCAGCTCAGAGCTGGGCACCCCAAAAAGGGAACCCTCACACCCCAGCCCCCTGCAAGGGCTGCGGCTGTGGGACAGGTAGGAATGTGGCTTCAAAGAGAAACTGGGAGCAAAAGGGTTTACTTTGGTAGGCAATAAGTCAGGAGGAGATTTATTTTTTTAAAAATATGTAATTATAGAATGTCTCCCAGCCATTTCCTGCAGGTGCTGTGGGGAAATGCAGAATGTGAAGAGTTTCATGATAAAATGCCCCCTTGCTTGTTTTGCACAGGTTTGCCCCAGAAAAGCTTATTCAGGGTGGGGTGCTGGGTTTCTGGCTGGAATCCAGTGGGTCCCTGAGGCTCCGCGGGAAGGAGCAAATGTTTCTGAGTGTGTGGGCTGAATGCAGTGGACAATCCCAGGTTTTAGGTTCGATGCTGCCCCAAAGAAAAGATTTATCCCAATTCCTCAGCGCAGCTGGCTGGGCTGCACATCTTTAATGAAGCAGCAGCTCAGTCACCATGTTACAGTCCTGAGTGTCTGACTTCAGCTCTGGTCCGTGCAAAGGAGTATTGCAATTGCAGATCAACACGGTTTTATCCTTTGTTTTGGTTTGCTTTTCATTCTTTCTGGAGGTATGCTGAATCCTGAGATACATCGGTGTTCACAGCTGAACCCGACACCCTTTCTGTTCTAAGCATTGTAGTCCATCCCTGACAATCTCAAGCAATATAGAGCCAAATGCAGCCTTGGGGTTTCATTCCTCTTCCCTCGCCCTCCTTGGGGTCAGGGGCAGCAGCAGCAGCTTGGCTGCAACACAGAGTTGGGGAGGGAGTGTGTGTATGCATGTGAGAAACAGAGAGAGCGGTTAAATTGATGCATTTCTTGAGAAAGGTGTAAGAATTTCACCTAAAAAGGGGCACATCTGCTTTGTTATTTATGAAAAAGAAAAAAGCTAAATTTTGTCTTTTTTTTTTTTTTAAGTAAAAGGACACTGCTCATAATTATTAGGGGCCAATTCTGCCTCCCTTGCTCATGCTGAGTAAGTGCTACTTAACTGCAATTTTCTACTTGCAGAGTAAGTAAAAGTAGCAGAATTGATCCCTCTGTGATAAAGAATCAAGTTTTTAGTATGTTTTTTTTTTTTAATTGGTAGCGGTTTTTTTATATTTCACTTAATTTTTTCCCCAGTTCCTTTTTGTTGTGTCCTTATTTATGTAATATACTTTAACCTTAAAAGATGGCATGGATTCTTATGCCTTTCTTTTATTATTATTATTGTTATTATTTTTAAAAAAAAGAGATTTATTTCTAGTGTGATTTAACTGTCTACCTTCTAAAATGAGAGAACGTTTTCTTGTATTTTTACATTGTCAGATTCTATAGTTTCATAGATAATTTAACCAAATCGCTCAATGTATTCTCTATATCTATCCGGTGGGTATAAGAGTTCTATTTTAAATTGTGTAAATACTTCAGAACTGGCTTCTTTTTCCAGACTCCCCTGCCGTGGAGTTAATTGTTTACATCAAAAAGACTGTAGAATCTCTACGCTCATGTACTGTAAATAGTGAAGTGATCTGCCTATAAATAAACGATAACATATATACTATAAAGTGGAAAGAAAAAAACAAAAGGAGAAGTTTGTGCTGCTATATTTTGTTAGTGCAAGCCTGCTCGGGGAGGAGATGTTTTGCTCTGCTGAAGGTGCTCTCCTGCATCTGCCTGGGCAGTGGGACTGTGGGGGCATGGCCGGGCCACGGGGGTGGCAGAACCCCCCAGCTTGCTCACACCAATTCTGGGAATGTGGCTCCTGTGGGGGAATATCCCTGTATATTGCTATTTTAAGTGTGGCTTCTTCTAGTTTAACTCGTGAAGAAAAAGCCTGGGCTCCATATTCTGGACTTTGGAGTGGAGCCAATGCCACAAGACACATTGCAGAAGAAACCCTCCCAGACTGGGGGGGTTAAAAATTAAATGGGGCATGCACCTCAAATTTGCTTGAGTGGGATTAAGAGAGCAAGAAAAAGTGTAGAAAAATACTTCAGACGGTGATGCAGCAGCCACACAGCTCAGGATGGCACCTGGACAGCCCCTGGGAAGCAGGAGAGCAGTCAGTCCCCGGGGAGCCAGCCTGCTCTCCCAGAGGCACGGCCACTGTGTCCCAGCACAGAGTGCCCTGGTGTCCTGGTCATCAGGGAGCCCAGGCTGTGGAAGCGATGGGATGGAAGGCAGCTGCCCTGGAGCACCTGGCACACAGCAGACCTGCGCCAGCCTTTGCCCCTGTGAGGGCTCGCCAGCTCAGAGAGGTTGCACTGAATTTGTCCGGAACGTGGCTCAGTGACGTGGCCGAGCAGGAGGATCCCAGCAGCCTGAAAGGAGGTGTGCAAGGTGCTGTGCTGTCCCAGCTACTGCTCTTTTTGCCTGTATACATCAGTTTAGCCATCATCTCTACACCTGTCTGTCTCCAGCATAGCTGGAGGGAGCCCAGTGTGTGTTTTCCAGACCAGCTACAGAGCCAGAACCAGCATCCCACCCCAAACCCAGCCCCTCGTCCCTGTGACTGCTGCACCCTGAGTGGAGAACTGAGAGGAATCCCATTCCCTGCTGCTTTCCAGAACCAGCAGGCTTCAGGGCCACCAAACAGGAATATTTTTCTGAGATGCATCAGGCACAGTGACACCAGCAGTGCCAAGACAGATGAGAATATGAACTTGCAGAGGGAAAATGTGGAAATGCAGCTGAGGCAGCTGGTGTCAGGGTGCCTGGGGTGGGTGCATGTGGGAGCAGAGGCATGGGAGTGGGTTCCCTGGATGGCAGAGCTCCAGGATGGAGCACATGAAGGAAAGGTCTGCGGGGAGAGACCCACAGCTCAGGTTTGTCCTCCCAGGCTGACCTGTGCCTCCCAACACTGCATTCCTAGGCAGCTTCCTGGAAAATAAAGGATGATACTGTTTATCAAGTGTAATTGTTTATTAAGGATAATTCCTGCAAGCAGACCTAGAGACCGAAGGAAGCTGTTGCTGAATGTCAATATCAGCTCAGCAGCTCCCTTAGCCCCAGCAATTACTCCCAACAATTTGGAAAAGTCAGTGGGACAGTTTGCATTTTGCCATAATTTTTCACACACAGAGCTGCTTTTCACATAGACAGGCACTGCTTTTGCAGTAGCTTATAAGGCTGCTCTCTGGCTGTCAGAGGGGAGGGAGGCAGCATTATATATCTCCTGGGCCAGGCACGGTGTGCCTTGTGCTAGGGGAAAATCAGTCAATCACGAGCTTTTGTGAACAGGGACAGCTCTGGTCGCTTCCCTGGGCTGGCTGGCACCTGGCAGGCAGTGTGGGCAGCACACTCCAGGCTCCTGCTCCCGACCAGCGTGAAACACCCGCTGCTTGGACTTCATTTCACTGCCTGGTGAGCTGTCCTTGGCTGCTCTTTGGAGTTTCAGCTTCCACCTGTGCCTTGAGCAGTGGCTTCCAGCACCAAATCCTGCTCTGGGCTCAGCCGGGTGCAGGAGATGCCTGCTCCATGACACAGACCTCAGCTTTGGGCCACTCGAGGTCTGTCCAGGAGCTGTGGAGGCTGCACTTCAAGAAACGGATGCATTTGCCCACTCTATTTATCAGTCCCAGCTTGTTGTCCAGGTCCATCCAGGTGTCTTTGCAGGGATGAACAGAGGCAAGTTTGGTTCCTTTGCTCCCTGCCAGCTCAGGGACATCTGTCTCTGCTGGTCCAGCTGTCCTGGCCTCTCTGCCCACAGCAGCTGCCCCATGCCCACAAGGACTCATCCTAGATCTCCTTCCCACTGCAATTCCTGGCTGCTGCATCCCTGTGTAAGCAGGGGTGGGCTATTTGCCCTGCTACCCTTCAAGCAGCCAAGCTCACAGCCCTGAGCTGCTGCCTTGACTTTGTCCTGTGACAGCCACGGCTTCTCCCAGCGTGGCAGGCGAGCTGCAGGAAGCTGAACACAGTGGAGGGGAAACCCTCCCTTGCAAGGGGAAGGAGGCAGCAGCTTTTTTATCACAGTGGAGACAAAGGGCCCACTTCACTGTGGCTTTCTGTTTCACTTTCCACCAGAGTCCAGCTGCCTGCCCTGAGCCCTGTGACGCAGTTCAGGTGCCATGGCCCAGGCGGGTCCTGAGGCCAGGCTGAAGGACGAGCTGACCTGCCCCATCTGCCTGGACATTTACTGCGAGCCTGTGTCCTTTGGGTGCGGTCACAGCTTCTGCAAGGAGTACATCCAGCAGGGACAGAGCCACCAGCAGGGCCTTTCCAGATGCCCGCTCTGCCACTCCTTCACAGACCCTACCACGGAGATGAAGCCAAAAATCCACTTCCGCAGCATAGTGCAGGAATTTTTGGATGCTGCTACTGCTCATCTAGAGAAGAAAAAGCAGGAAGCGCAATGCGAAGAGAAGGAGGAAAGTTCGGGGCAGCAAGAGGAGGTGATCCTGTGTGATTTCTGCCTTCAGGAGTCCCAGGCAGCTGTGAAGACCTGCGTGAGCTGCGAGGCCTCCCTGTGCCAAGCCCACCTGAGCAAGCACGTCACAAAGAACCCCCAGAACCATGTCCTGGTGGAGCCCTGTGGTGCCCAGGTTTTGGCTGAGAGGAAATGCCCCGAGCACGGCAAACTGCTGGAGTGCTACTGCAAGAACGACGAGGTCTGCATCTGCATGATGTGCTGTGTCCTCAGCTCCCACAAGGACCACAACATCATCAGTTTGGAGGAGGCTTTTGGCCAAGCACAGGTAAGAGGCTGTCGGAACAGTGTGACTCGGGCATGGATTGCTCTAGGAAAACCACAGGCATCTGCAGCACAGGTTGCTGCCCACAGCACAGGGCTGGAACTCCTCCTGTGTTTCAGAACTGCAGACCTAGGATGGGGCTAAAATTGCCATCTTGGGCTTCTATTCTTAGTTTTGTCCCAGATTCCCTCTGGGCTTGCTCCTTGGGATATGAAACAAGATGTTGTAAGCGCTTTTTTCACATCCTGAGGGGAGAGTTTGGGCAAACTGGTGGGCAAGTGCTCGTGGCTGTGGTGCACTTGATGCACTTCCAAGCCAAAGATCAGCCTGAGCTGGAGTTATGCAAAGAAAATTAATGACAGTAACAGAAAGGATGCTACCAGCATCAGAAGTAGCTTTATGTGAGGCTATTATACATTAGTAGTTTTCAGTTTCAAATTGTCTTTCTTATGCTTGTAACTGTGGCATTTGTTCAGGGATAAAATCTTCCAGTAAACCTTTCTGTATTGATTTGTCCTGAGACCATGCAGTGAGCAAACCTTTTGTAAGTCTAGCTTGGCCCATGTCTATAAAATTGCTGGTCTCCTGCACATATATGAGTCCTATCCTGATATCTCCCTCCGGTTACATTTGTAGAGTGTTTTTCCTGAAACTCTGAAAGAGGTGAAAAAACACGAAGCTGAGCTGTATCGAAAAATGGCAAGCCTGATGGCACAAAAGGAGGAAGTAAAGGTTTGTTCCAAGGCCCCATATCACTTCAGGGATGGTTGCATGCTGGTAACTGATGAGACAAGGTTTTCTTTTGCCCTTCCCTAGATCATAGATTCTGAAGCTTTTTTAGATCCTGGGTGGTTTCTCATCTATTTTTGAGGTTTCTTCTTTGAGGGAGGATGATGGACAACTTTCTTCGGTCTGGGAGGTACATCCTTAGTTAAGACTGAAAGTTGTTGTTAAGTCCATGCCTCCTGCTGAGTGTTGGGGTGTGGCTTTTTTATTTTTCCAACCTTATTCAATTTTTAGTTACTTTTCTCATCCCAGAAAAGAACAGGCCCTTTTCTGAGTGAGAGCTCATGTGGAAAATGTCCCTTGCAGTTCTTTACAGCTTTGAAAGTATTTTCTTAATAGACTAAGGAGAGTCTGCGGAGGGAACAGCTGGAGAGCCTATTCAGAGAGATCAATACGCAGCTAGAGAACAAAAAAAGTGAGATCCTGAAAGCTATCAGTGACCATGAGAAGCGACAACTTATTCATATTGGGATGGAGATAATGGAATACGAACAGCAGAAGGATTCAGCCAACCATGATGTTCAGGAGCTGGAGGGTCTGAGACATCAGAAAGACATAATTCTTTTCATGAAGGTAACTAACAGCATCTCCCTTCCCAGAGATACGCAGCTCTTGAGCTGGCCTGTGCCTGTGCTATGCTAATTCTACCTTCAAAATGTCTTTACAGGCTTTTACAGCAATTAAAACCAGGTAAGCTCTTCCTAAGGCTAAATATCTTTATTGATGATCTGGACAAGGGGATTGAGTGCACCCTCAGTAGGTTCACAGATGACACTTAGTTGAGCAGGAGTGTTGATCTGCTGGAGGGCAGGAAAGCTCTGCAGAGGGAACTGGATAAGCTGGATCGATGGGCCAAGAACAACTGCATGAGGTTCAATAAGGCAAAATGCCAGGTCCTGCACGTGAGTCACAACAACCCCAGCTACAGGCTTGGGGAAGAGTGGCTGGAAAGTTGTCTGGAGGGAAAGGACCTGGGGGTGCTGATCAGCAGTGGCTGAACATGAGTCCAGGTGTGCCCAGGTGGGCAAGAAACCAATGGCATTGTGGCCTGTATAAAAAATAGTGAGGCCATCAGGCCCAGGGAAGTGATTGTTCCTTTGTGCTGGGCACTGCTGAGGCACTTCAAGTGCTGTGTCCAGTTCTGGGCCCCTCACAGCAAGGAGGACATTGAAGGGCTGGATCATGTCCAAGGAAGAGCAACGGAGCTGGGAAAGGGTCTGGAAAGTCAGTCCTGTGAGGAGCATCCGAGGAGCTGGGGGTGCTCAGCCTGGAGAAAAGGAGGCTCAGGGGGGACCTTCTCACTTTCTACAACTCCCTGACAGGAGGGGGAGCCAGGTGGGTGTCGGGCTCTGCTCCCAGGGAACAGGGACAAGACAAGAGCAAATAGCCTCAAGATGCATCATGGGAGGTTCAGGTTGGACATCAGGAAGAATTTCTTCCATGGAAAGGGTTGTCAGGCATTGGCAGGGGCTGCCCAGGGAGGTGGTGGAGTTCCCATCCCTGGAGGTGTTCAAGGAACAACTGGACATGGCACTCAGTGCTCTGATCTGGTTGACAAGGTAGGGAGGGATCGGTCAAAGGTTGGACTTGGTAGTCTCAGAGGTCTTTTCCAGCCATAATGATTCTGTGATTCTATGGTTCTGATTTTTTTCTGCATGTTTTAGGGAACGCAAGTCAGTTCCTAAGATGGATCGTGTGAAACTGCCAAACTCACCCATTACTGTGGATGAATCAACAATAAACGATGCTCTGTGCCTTTTCGAGCAATTCCTCTCAGGCATGAAGTTCTCATTTAATACTATCACCTGCTAAGCCATCATTTCTCTATTTCAGAAGCAACACAGGGAAGTCAGCAAAACATCTTTAAGAAAGGGTTGTCTGGTGGCTCTTTGAAGCTCCTGTAGCAGTGCAGGGACAAAGGTCTTTCTTTGTTTCTAAGCCCAAGACTTGGGACCTTTGATGCGTGGAGGCTGTTCTAAACTGGAGTATCAGAAACTGAATTGTGGGCTGCTGCGATGGCCTCTGTGGGGTATATCACAGCACACTGCCTCTTATTGCAAGAGCTTCTCTCTTATTTGTTCTGTTAATTATGATAGAAATACCACTAGGTTGCACATTTTTGCTTGGCTGTATTCAATAACTGTGTTGACAGTATGTTATTAAAGTAATTTAGTCTGCAAAACTCAATGGCAATTTATTTTGTCTTAAAGTTGACAGCCCAATATGAACTGCAACAAAACTAAGCAGCAGCAATGCTGATCTTTGCTCTAAAGCAGCAGCTTTTGCCTCTGCCCCCTCTGCCCATCCTGCACAACTAAAGGCATCCCAAAACTGCCCTGAGAGGGGAGAAGAGACCAGGCAGCAAGACACGTGGCTTTCTTTGCTCTGTGCTGCTGCCTCGTCCCCCTTGAGCACTCTGAAGGATCACCTACCTAATTCTTGCCTCAATTTTAATGTTCTCCTCACCTATGGAAAAAAGGAATAATAACGAGGAAAACCCCTGTGCTTTTGGTCTGTGCCATATGGATTAGTAAGTTCTTATGATTGCCCAAACATCTTGGGGAGGAAGGGATGATATTCTTCCCTGCTGCATGTGGTTCTGCTGCCTTCACACAGAGTCAGGGTATTTGCATGAAGAGGTGCAAGCACAAGCTCTTCACCCCAGCAGGGACACTAAAAGACCTTGAGGGACACTACAGGTTTGCATATTCTAAAAGATATTCGTGTTCATCCTGGAAGAAAGTAGCTGTGTTTTTTCTTTTGTGTTTTATACACCCAAAATGATATGGAAAACCATGTAGGTAGAACCAGGTCTCCCAAATGCAGGCAGATCTGCCCCAACCTGGTACCAGGTACAATGTGTGTCTGGCTTTTATTTAGCCTCTTTATACATATTTATTACATAGTATACATATGAATTTTACATACTTCTCCTTATATGGCTACAGTGAAGTCATTATTTTTACAACTGGTTAATTACTACATTACAATTTAGTGTCTTGATAACTTCTCACCATAATTCAGGTATTCCTTGATAAAGGAGTGACAGGGGAATTTTAGGATTTAGTGATTTGACAGATTCCCTATCATAATTTAGGCATTCCTCGATAAAGGTTCAGGGAAACTGATGACCTTACAGCAGCTGGTTTTGTTGCTTTATGAGGGTGCAATAATACCATTTGTTTCCCTACTGGCACGAATCGTATACATACTTACTACACAGGGTTAACCTTAAATTTTTGCCCTTGTTGTGGAGTTGAGACATTTTCCGGGGGCTGGCAGAAGGCTGCAGGGGAACTGTGCACCCCAAGCCTCGCCCAGCACACCCTGCTCCCAGTATGCTCCCACCAGACTGGGGGAAAACTTCCCCAAGGGGCTCTCAGGGAGCACCGGACCTGCCAGAGGGAGGAGCCGGGACAGGCTGACGTCGGGGCAAAGGAAGAGCTTGGAGCCTCAGGGCTTGGCTCTTCCTCTTTTCGGTTTCGATTCTGCCCAGCCTGCCTTAGACGGGCGGGATCCATCGCTGCGGGCATGGAGGAAGGCAGGGAAGAGCTCGGGGAAGGAGCCAGCCTGGAGGCCGAGCTGCTGTGCCCCATCTGCCTGTGCCTGTTCGAGGAGCCGGTGTCGCTGAGCTGCAGCCACAGCTTCTGCAGGCAGTGCATCCAGAACGTGCTCCGCGTCCAGCAGCACTCCCAGAGCCCGCTCACCTGCCCCATGTGCAAGATCCACCTGGGGCCCGTCCTGGAGCTGCAGAAGAACTTCCACCTGTGCAACATCGTGGAGGCGTATCAGGCGTCCCGGGGGAAGCAGGGCGAGGGCTCCGAGGGCGGCGAGGCGGCCGCGGTGCCCTGTGAGCACTGCCTGGACGAGCCCCAGCCGGCGGTGAAAACCTGCCTGATCTGCGACGCCTCCCTGTGCCAGGCTCACCTGAGCAAGCACGACGGCAAGGCGTCCCACCAGGGGCACATCGTGGTGGCGGTGGGCGCGGGCGGCGCCGTCGAGGAGCGGCGGTGCCCCGAGCACGGGCGGCCCCGCGAGTGCTTCTGCAGCTACGAGGGGCACTACGTGTGCGCTGCCTGCTCCCTCTGGGGCGACCACAAGGGCCACGAGGTGCTCCCCATGAAGGAGGGACACGACAGGCAGCTGGTAAGGAGCTGTGCGCTCCGTCCGTCCGTCCGTCCGTCCGTGCCCGCGGGGTTCGCCCCGAGCCCCGACGGGGCGGGGGCAGCGATGGGGAACGGGCAGGGCAGCAGCTCCAGGGGTTTCATATCCCTCCCCTCCCCAGCGGGGACTGTGCTGCAGTTTGATTTTGTTTCCCTCGTGAGTTCCGGCGGAGCAGAGGGGGAAGAGCAGAGGGAGGTGTTTGGGGCCGGGCGGGGGGCAGATCCCTCGGTGTTCGCTGAGCATTCCCCGGTGTGAGGAAAAACCTCTTTCATTCGATTTAGTTAGGATACAAATATCTGGGAGATAAAAGAGTTTAGCGAAAAGAAAGTTTCTATTTCAGCATGTGGTGGGTGCGCTGGCCACGGAGGTCCAAAAAGCACACCCCCACCCCAAAAATCATGCTTTTTATGTGTCCCCAGAGTCCTGCCTTGTTAGTATAATGAGAGGAGGGGGCTTCTTCTTCTGGTTGGATTTGGCATGCCCCCCTGTACAGGGAGACGAGGTCTTCTGGTCAGAATGACCACTTTCTTCTGCACACAAAGAACTTGCCACGTGGCGGGGGCCCTTTTCAGCCATATCATTATCTATTTTCATAATTCCCTATTCCCGAACGCAAATTGTCCCTGGCACCAGTTCCAGACAGGACCTGGTACCTTACAACTTCCACGATACACCTAAAGAAAATAATTCGTGAGTTAATGAACTATTTACTTGTAATAAAACCATATTCTTTTATTTCCCACACCCGGGAACCCCCAGCCCCGTCCTGGGGTGTGCCCGGCTGGGATTAAGAGGCATTCCTGCGGGGATTAGGAAATCCCTTCCTCCACAGAGCCTCGGGGATGGCGCTGCCACTGAACTCTGGGTGGGGGAAGAGGCTTTCCCACTTGAGGCTCCCTCCTTGTTGTAGCACGGTGGGGTCGGGCTCTGCTCCCAGGGAACAGGGACAGGAGGAGAGGAAAGGGGCTCCGGCTGTGCCAGGGGAGGTTCAGGCTGGACATCAGGTGGAATGCCTTCACAGAAAGGGTGATTAAACATTGGCAGGGGCCGCCCAGGGTGGGTGGTGGAGTCCCCATCCCTGGAGGTATTCAAGGAATGACTGGACGTGGCACTCAGTGCTCTGGGCTGTGACAAGGTAGGGATGGGTCGCAGCTTGGACTCCATGGTCTTTTGGACTCAGAGGTCTTTTCCAACCTCAGTGACTCTGTGATTTTGCAGTTCCTCCCTCTGCCATGAATTCTGCCAAGCCAGTGTCCCAGCAGATAACAGAGACACGGGGCCTCCGTGTTCCTGCCTCTGAGTCCAGATGCTGTCCTTGAAATGCTCCAGAATCAGCAGAGACTGCGGGGATAAAATGCATTTGTTATGCTCTGTGCCTTGCATTTGAAAGTTCTGGGCTCAGTTTAGAGCCCAAGGAAAAGACCATGCAGGAAATGCCTGGCTTACTCTGAACTTCAGGATTTAGCAGGAAGCATCCTTTGCAGTTATTGCACATTTTCTTCCTCACATTACATATTAAAAATTCAGGGATGCCTAGCACAAGTGGGTTGTGTGAGACAGTGGCTGTTTTCTTCATCCCTGGATCTGGTAAAGGAGCTACACTGCCCTGTTTATGGGGGAGCCATCTCCATAGGTAAACAGATCTCTGCTGCATATTCCTCTTGAGTGGTTATTTTTAAAACTCCCCGGGATAGCCAGTGAAATCAGCGGTGCATCCTTTTCAGCAGGAATTGTAAAAGGATTTTGATGTGAGGAACCTTAGTCAAATTTGATTGTTTTTTCATGTTTCAAAAAACTTCCCAGCCGTGACAACTACCTCATGGAAAATCTAAACTTTCTGGTATGATTTTTATTTAAAAAACGTGAATCTGGGAGCTGTGTCTGTCATAGCCATTCATGGGTGTTCAAAGTGTGAAAACACTGCTGGAAGCAACTAGAACCATTCAGAGACTGTCTAATCCCAAAAGAACAAGGTTTACTGTCTCCTCTGAAATGTGCTATTATGCAGTTCAACACCACTCAGTGATCGTGGTATCCCTTAAACAGCTGGGTGAGTAAATACCACTGTTTTGCTGATTTTCAGAAAAGACAGTTGCTTATTACCTTATCCTGAGATCCCACAGCTGCTGACAGATGAAAACTAAGGACTTGGACCACATTAGGCACATGTGAAGATTCTGGCAGGAACAAAGCTTTAACAGATAAAGTGAGATTTATTAATTTAAAATGAAATTTACTTACTCAAAGGCATAGTTATCAATTCACCTACCGCAAAGTTACACATATGTAAAAATTCAAGTTTTGTTATGCCCCATAACAGGAGGCAAGTGAACACAGTTTATTGTAGGAGTCACGGGTGAAAGTGGGCAGGCAGAAGGTGCCTGTGCCATTTCAACTCCACAAACTGCCAGTTTGGTTTAAAACTGCCCCTGCTATGAAGTTCAATACTGTCTTTCCTTCTGCTAGGCTAAACTCTGGAATGTCATGACACGGATGCAGGAGTATAAAAGTGCCTTAGTTACCAGCCTGGAAGAGCTTCAGAAAAGCGAGACTCAGATCAAGGTTGGTACCCAGATCATCACTAATTCAGAGCACCTTTCCTTCACAATTTCCCAGCAGTAAGTGATGGCAACTGTGTTGTTAGAAGAAGATAAATAAAAGTGACATAGTCCAAAACAGGGAAAACAGTGGTGTAAGAAACTGACAGAAGCCAAGCTTTCTCACAGCCTCCCAGCATAGCTCCACAGGAGGAACCAGCTGGGGGATTCCACCCTTTATTGCACAGATCAGGTTGCACAGACTGGCAGACCACAGACTGTACATACCATTATGCATTTTTAAAGTTTCCTACCCTTTAAAAAAAAAAAGAAGAAAAATAATTTGCATCTCCAGGTGAGGTTTTCAATTTGTACAGATATAGTTCTCACACTGGTAGCTGAATTTTATCTGATTTTGTTAGTATATCAGGATTAATTTTCATAAGCCTCTGTTTAATCAGATATTCTAAGCAAATGCTTATTGTCTGTTTCTTTCTAAAGCAAGTGCAAAGGATAGATACAATCCTAATTGACAGAGAGCAGCAATAAGCTGAAGTGTGGAGTTCCTGAGCCAGTGCCCCATTTTCTTATCTCTTCATTTAGACCAATACGAAAACAATGACTTCTCAACTACACAAGCTGTTTGAGGATGCAAAGACAGAGTTCACTCAGAAAGAGAAGAAGATCCTGAGTGACATTCAGGCTAATGAGAAAAAACAACTGACAAAGATTACCAAAGTGAAGAAGGACATGGAACAGAAGAGAGAGGAAGTTGAGCAGAATCTTCAGGCTTTGCAGAAGTTGAGAGAGCAAGAAGATATTTTCCTCTTCTTCAAGGTAAGCAGTGGTATTCTGTTTTTCTTCATGCGTATTCCTATTTCTCAGCCAGCTGCCCTTTCTGATAATCACACTAACAATTTTTTTCTTTTTTTTTTTTTTGGCAATTCTCTCTTGTAGGAATTTAAACTGGCCACAGAGAGGTATGTTCCACCCGAAAACACTTATTTTTTTCTTTGAAAAAATATGGTGTTGATAACTGGGATCAAACACTACTGCCTGTGCCCGCCAGTCCTGCCACCCTGTACTGACTGCAGAGCTGCTCCCTATTCCAGCTGAGGCAGAGGGCACCACATCCACACAATTAACAAGGATGGAGAGATACCTGCCTGCTGTTCCAGTGGTCCCTTTAAATTTCCTTGCTGGATTCTGATGAAAACCACTGGCTTTTATTACCAGGAAAATGTTTATATCTCAGATGAAGTCCAAAGGGTTCAGTTTTCAGCAGCACTCTCTTGGATGGGCATTGGTGACCCTCCTTCAGCTGAGACCCAGTGAACAGCCTTTGTCTGCAGAGGTAACTGGCTCACTTCCCACAAAGTTTTTTGTTTGTGGACAAGCTTAGTAGCTAGAAAGATTTATTACTGCTTCTCTTGCAAGTAATACGTTTAATTTATAACTTACCACTTCCTAAGTGATTCCTGGGCATCAGCTGTAATTCAGTGGTGCAAATCCACACCAACAGTAAGTTAGAGATCCATGAAAGGCTTTGCAGCAGCACTGAAGGCCCCAGCTGCATGTAGGGCTGGCTCAAACATTATACCTGGATTTTAAGATGTCATCTCTGGAACTTGTACAGATTAAAGTTGATTATAACTTTGAATCATCATGTACCTTGTGGCTGTGCTGGCAGCAGCACAGTCTGTGACTTACAGCTGTGCTGCAAGTCAAATTCTAGCCTGTGGGATCAAAATCATTTTCCAGGAGCTTGGACACCATTTAGTATGTTTGGCATTTTTGTTCTGTCACAGCAGCACTTGTGCTACAACAACAGCAAGCCAATGCACTGTTCACACATGGGTATTATCAAAATGCCTCCCCCTTTCTCTTTACTGGCATTTGAAAGTTCCCGTCCAGCTTTGGTAAGCAAAAGGCATTGCCAAATAAATAACAACATGTAACAATTGGAGCTCGCTTAACCTTGGCAGAGAGCTGTTTACCCAATACTTCATGTGGTCAAAGCACCCTCCTCCTCTTTGGAGAATCTGTCCTAGTGAAGAAGTCTGCTAGGTTTAATGCCAAATGGTTTCCCTTGGTGAAATGTCTGACTGTGCCCTAGGATTGCAAGTCAGAACTCCAACATTGTCAGGGCAGACGTGGAGATGGTGCAGATGAATCACAACAGGACTAGCCGCTTCCAAGACCTGATCCGGTACTCCATGGCGGAACTGGACAATGTCCTGAAGGATGTGCAAGGTGAGCTGCCCTGGCCCTGCACTGCTGTCCCACTGGAAAACAGCGATCCACGGGGCCCAGCAGTGCCAGCTGATGGCCACCAACTGGCATCTCCTTGAACCAGGGCACGTGCATGGCCTTGAGGGGCTGATGGGGATTTGTGCGGGATCTCAGGAGTGTTGGAGAGGGGAGGGGAAAGGGGGCAGAAGGACTGTTTCTGCAGGTAACAAGGAAGAAGACTGTTCCAAAGCAGTGTAAGGCCAGTTTCTCCTCTGTCTGATGTGGTTCCCTGCTCCCACCAGCTTCCCAAGTCTTTGGGTGCTCAATCATGCTTTCAAGAAATGTCCTCTTCATTTGCCCATCCCTATCCTCACCTAGTTTATCTTTCACCATGAGATCCAGGGGTACAGTGCCAAGCCCTAAACTTTAATTTGTTGCCAGCTTTGTTAAACATTCTTCTCCGTATTTTTTTTTTTTTCAGATAAACTGGCCAACCAAATTATGTGGACCAGGTAAATCCTTTTCTTTACTTAAAAAATGTTCCCTGCAAATTTCTCCAGCAGTTTTTCATTTAAGGACCATATGTCCTGTGCTTCTCTGCTTCAGTTTCAAGGACATTTCTTTGCAGTGGGGCTTCAGCTCCTAGTACCTCTTCAAACTCTTAAGTGTTAAAAAATACTGTTTATTCCACAGAACTCTGGCTTGGGGCTGTGAATCTTATACAGAAAATCTCTCACACAAAACTGCGAACAGCATTTTGTTGCAGGCATCTCATCTCCTGCCAGAGATGAACCAGCAGGCATACAGCTTTGGGACACAGCTCTGAAAATCTGTCCTGGGCAGAAATCTCTGGGAACTGACCTGAGAAATTATTCATCTTCAGCCTGAGGGAGGCACTGGGTTTGCTTCAGCACTCAGTAAAATCTGAGCCTGTTCCAAGGAACGGCCACAGAGGGGTTCCCACCAGCTGAGCAAAGCTGGAGCAAACCCAGTGCCTGAAAGGATTCCCAGACAAATCCAAATGCTGCAGGAGATAGAGGAGGTGGGAACAGTGTTTCTCTTTAGATAGCACTAGTGCAATGCTCAAATTTCTGCTGGGTACAGTGGTGCATCTTTTCTACAAGCTTTTTTGAATATTATTTAGAAGTTACATGAAAGATTTTTTGTTCAATTGCTACAACTAAAGTTCAGTTTGCAAACAAGTTTTTCTTGATTCATTAATTCAAAAGAAAATCATAGTTTCTTCACACTTTTAAATTTTTAGAACAAATCTAGAAGTACATTTTATAATCAGCGTACATGTCCTGTTAGCTCAGTTTTCTACAGACATACCAATTGTGCTGCTCTAATTGGAATGAGAGAGTTAATCAAAATGGGAGGGAAAGGAAATATTTTTTTCTGAGGCAGTGCAAAGCTCTATTTGGAAGCAACTTTTCATATATGTTATTAGCATAGCAATAAATTATAACTTTATTATTACAATAAGTGAAACTTTTCCATTTCGTGTATTCCTACAGCACAAAACCAAACTAAAGGACAAGTGTGTGACAGAAGAGACGTGGAAAACAAACATTAGAACTGAGATGGAAAGAAAAAGTTAAATATTGTTAAAAACTACTACTAATAATGACAACCTGCCAAGTGTTGTCTTCACCTCCCGTGCATACATTCCATTCAAATCAATTCTGTAGCATATGTAAATTTAAAACAGAAGTGGTAAGAATTAACATGAACATAAGAAAATCTCCAGCTGCTGTTGACTTCCAAACTATGGACTGTGTCATCCCTTGGTTCTCACTATACTTGTGTATTCTTATTTACGGTGATTTTGTTGCCATTACGTGGCTGGGTAACCAAATAAATGATGCAAGTTAGCAAGACTGGCTGATTTCATACCATTACCAGGTGTTAGTTCTTGAGAGCATTGTTTGTAGATGGCTGCAGTGGAAAGCTGTTCAGGACCATGCCATGATTTGGATTATCACATTGAGCACAAGTGACCTTTGTAGTAATGTATTATCTTTGTATGGGTCAATCTCTAGGCAACATTTTAACACTTCCACGGAGTGCTCGAAGAGCCATGGAAACCATCATGGTCAGTAGCACATGAAGATGCTTTACTGGCCACATCTTCATGGGTACAGATCATAAAATCACAGAATATCCTGGGCTGGAAAGGATGCACAGGGATTATCCAGTCCAACTCCTGGCCCTGCACAGACGCCCCAACAATCCCACCCTGGCCATGAGCTCTGTCAGCCTTGGGGCTGTGCCCACTGCCCTGGGGAGCCTGTTCAGTGCCCACCACCCTCTGGGGGAAGAGCCTTTTCCTGATAGCCAACCTAACCCTGCCCTGACACAGCTCCAGCTGTTCCCTGGATTCTGTCACTGCTCACACAGAGCAGAGATGGGAGCTGCCCCTCCCCTGCTTTCAAGTGGATATTAAAGACCATACTGAATTCTCCCCTTAATCTCCCCCAGCAAAACAAGCCAAGTGACCTCAGACACTCCTCATATGGTCCCTCTAGACTCTTTCACCATCTTTGTGTCTCTTCTTTGGATGCTAAGAGCTTTAGATCTATTTTATATTGTGCATGCAGGGCTTGAGGTGAGGCCACAGCAGTGCAGAGCAGAGCAGGACAATCGCCTCCCTGGAGCAGCTGGGGATGTTCTTTCCTGACCAAGCACATCCTGTGTTTTCCTGATGTAGCCTTTACTGCACATGTCAGCTCCAGCAAGGGATTTCAGGGACACTTCCAGGCTGATAGGCTCATTCTTTGCTGCTGGAGGCTGCTCTATGCCTAGCTGGGGTTCAGATCCCACATGCAGGTTCACAACCTAGGTGTTTCTAGTCTAAATGATAAAAATCCTCTACTGCAAAACAGGGTTCCCAACAAAAGCATTTTTAAGAAATAAAGGCTAAAGTTCTCTGTGCTTTTGTCAGATTCATGACAACAACTCTATTCTGTCAATTGTGATAATCAATATATACCTAATGGCAGGGATTAAAACTAAATGCAGCAAAATCCGTCTCAGATTTAGAGTAACATCTCCCTTCATGGTTTAGATGGCCTGGCCAAGCTGTAAGGTATCCTCAGCCCTTGCTCTGCTGCACACATCAATTGTCAGCATAACAGAAAGTGCGTGGCCAGATTTTGGTAGCTCAGCAGTAGCTCAAGGTGACTTTGCAAATATTCCTTACTGCTTGAAGCCAGCAAGACACAAAGGACAGCTGCTCTCAACCACTCAGATGAGACAAAAGAAATGAGCCTGTCCTTCGGCACTTTTATTACCTGGGCTTCTCTCTGGCTGCCAGGCAATTGCTGCTTTCCCCCAGATGAAGGAGCTGTGACCAGCCAATGCAGTTCAGTGCAGCTGCTGCAGACTGAGTTACTGCACTGCTGCAAATCGCTACAGAGAGTGAGAATGGCTCAAACATGGCATTTTAAGTCACTCCCTCCCCACCATCTCACTGAGCACCCTAAATTGACTGCTTAGGAAACATTAGAACCTTTGTAGCCCCTTGTGAAATCCCAGTTGAGTGTTTCCTCAGCAAAACCGGCATTAGAAACATACTCCTGTGTTTCCAGCCACAGGTTATAGTGGGAGGATTGGAGTCTGCTCTTCCCATCATTAGCAGAAGGAAAGGGCATCTGACAGCTGGGTGCTGAGCAGTTCCTACTCTTCAGGCAGCTGCCCTCAGCAGCATTTTCTGGATATATAGCTACCTTCTTGTCTGCCAGCAATTCACATTTTTTAACACAATGATGGTATTTGCTTTCCCCAGGGAAAGGATGGGGTACTGACTTCACCTTTCCCCCAGCGCCAGGCATCAGCTCTCTAAATCCCTGAGCCCCTGGCAGAAATTTCTGTGACCTGTTGAGAGAAGGATCCTCCCAGAAACCTGAACGATCCAGTTCTCACAAGTGGAGTCACATTCACAGGATGCTTTCAGAAGGGTTGGGGGCAGTTTGAGAAGGGTGTTTGTTTGCAGCAGGCTGGGTAAAGGCCATTCAGGCTTCCAGAAAGAGCTTGGCAGCCCTCCTAGTCAGGTGTGACACTGCCTTTGGCCCATCGGTCACAGGTAATACAGTACTGCACAAGACTGAAGTACTTGGCTTAACTTAAACCCAGGACCTACGGGACTTGGTGACTAAAACAAAGACATTAATTGTCTGGATTAAACTTGTGCAGCATCTAATTTGAAAGGAAAAGTGAAGGTACCTCTTCACTGTGAGACTTAGGAGTCAGCCCCTTGAGTGGGGGCTGATGTGAACACTCGCCAAAAGAGAGCAAAAGAAGGTGACTCTGTTGTAGGCAAAATTTATGAGATCCAGGAGATAAGGACTTCATAATCACTACTAGATGACAAAAGCAAAGGATTTAATTTCAAGTAGATTGGAAAAAATACAAATTTTAATACTGCTGCAGGGTTACAAAGCTTTTGGATGAAAATTAATATACAGAAAGGTAGAATTTCTGAGTTAGATACTAAGCTGGTGGTGCAGTTTAATTCCCCCATACATTTGCCTGTTTGCAAAGAGACTCTTCAGAATGTGACACTTGTACTTTTAATACTCCATGCATCAGCCTTGAGGAAGTAAAGAGGTGAAAGACGAAAGCAATGTAAGAAAACAAACTGGAGCCAGCAATTATTTAACTAAGCTTTCTAACTCAACAACACTGAAAATTTTATCACCTAATTAGTTTTTGACTCTGGGTAACAATATTGGACCATGACATGCACTAAGAGTGTGGCAATTCTGCACAGATACGTGTGCAGAACACTCTTTCTTGATATCAATGCAATTGTGAGGTACATGGTCCTGAGATATGGACAGAACTTATTTCTTTTTTGATATCTTTATGGCTTAAGTATTTTGATTATCTAAGGACTCTGATTCATTGCATCTTTCATTTTTTATTATGCCCATTTCCCTCCACCGACTTAATTTTTACTTGGCATTTATCTCATCCTTGATGGAAGCCTTTAGAGGGGGAGGTGAGTGAAGTAGCTCATTGTATGGCTCTTCTTTTTTGTTTTGCCAAGCATTGAGTGATATTACTGAATTAAATGCATTTCAAACACGAAGATAGCCCTCTTTCTGTTACTTAGTCTGATTGGTTTTCTAAACAAGGCAGACCTGCCACATCTAGACCTCTGTGTGTCTGACCCTGGGGCCTTCTAAGCCCAGGTCTGGGTGACCAGATGCCTGGAAGACTGAGAAGAAGCAGGGAGAGCCACTGCACGTAGGGCTTATTGTCAAAGAGACATGATAACACCATCCCATGCAGCCCAAGGACCAATTTGGCAGGGGGGACCAGGGCACAGCAGGACTGTACAAGAGCTGCTGGTCAAAAGGCAAGGTAGGATGGCTTCCCTGGGCTGCCTAGGAGTGTTGGTGGAACAAAACAGAGTGTTTTCCAAAATTATTTTGCAGCCTGAGGAACTGGTCTCTGGAGATTTGATATTATAAAGATGATGGGGAAATCTGGAGAACCAAAGGCAGTGGGTTTGCTGGGCAGTCTGAGTGGGATGGGCAGATGGCACATGGTGGTGTTTGTGTGTCAGCAAGCCCCAGGTCACTGCACCCTGGCAGATTCTGGACCGTAAGGAGCCCAGGAGCACATTTCTCCAAGGCCAAAGGTTCCCTTAGCACAGAAATATTAACCATAAAGCTTAATACAGCTCGAGAAAAGGAAAGCAGTTGGAAGTGAAATGATGTTAATGCCTTAAATATTTGCTTGGATTTTTTCCCCCATTTTTTCAGCAAATCGGTGTAAAAGTAAAAATAAAAAACAATCCACAAAATGATATCAATGGTTCAGGAAAAAAATGAATGCTTGGGATTTTTTTTACATATCATGTTCTGAGAAGATATTATTTCCCTGTTTCATCCATGAAGACATGACGTATTGGATGATCCAAGTTGTTCCACAGCCTATGCCTCTAGAATGAAAATGCTGTAATGCCTGTTCCTTGGGTTTGTGATTTCTTACTAGGAATCTGCAGAGTCCCTACACAAAAGGCTCCTCTTAATGCTTTTGTCATGGACGTCACTCTTCCCAAGGATTCACTCTGGTTGTTTTGGAGTCACCATATACTTCAAACTCAATTAAAACTCCTGTGGAAGTCCCTAAGGGGATTGGGAAGTCAGAGTCACTGATGCTTTTGACAGTGGATAGTCAGGGGAGAGCAAGGGAGCTTTTTCATTTCCTTTGCAACTTGCCTGTTCTAGTTACCATGACATCTAGTTAATCCCTCATGGAGAGGGTAAATGTTTCCTATGGAAATATTCAGTATTTCCACAGTAAGATTTATAGCATTGGCCTAACACTGAAAGATATGAGCACGGATTCTGCAGGCTTGAACCTGGCCTCCCTTTCTCCAACTGTGTATTGATGGGGTTTTTGACAGCTCAAGGTTCCACCTGGAATGCAAATATTGGGCAATGTTTGATTTCAGATCAAATGTCTGCTTTTCTGTGCAAACGACGAAGAAAAGGCAGAGGAGGCTGGGCATGGCCCCTCCGACCTTGAACCTCCAGCCTGGAGATAAAAACGGAGTCCCGAACAAAACCCTGGTGTTTTTAACACCGACATTGTCAGGGATCCTCCGTCCTTCCCGGCTGGAAGTGCCTCCCAGGCACACCGGGACGCCAGAGCAAACCACACCGAGGGACTTTAAAAGACTTATTTTTTATGCATCCTGGTGATACCTCAGCGCTAAGAGGGGCCATTTCCTCTGTCAGAAAAGTGTTGCTGTTTCCTTGTGGAAAGTTTGAGCTCACTTTCCCCCGGGTTACCAACCCTGCTCCATCTTTCAGCCTGAAAGCGCGGGTGGCGCTTCCCGCCTGCAGCGGGGGCTCCTTCCAGCAGGGCGAGTCCCTCCGGCCGCAGGAACAGGAACCACAGCCCTGTGGGAGCAGGGAGCCACAGCCCGCACCATCCCTGCCCGGGCCCCTCCCGGCTCGGACCACGCTCCGAATCCATTGGGAAGCGCGGCGGGGCGGGCGGAGGGCGGCGCTGCCGGGAGCGGCTACGGCCGGTCCGCCTGTCCGTGTGTCCGTGTGTCCGTGTGTCCGTGTGTCCGCCTGTCCGTGTGTCCGCCTGTCCGTCTGTCCCACCCGCCCGAAGTCTGCAGGAGCCGCCGGTGAGTGGCGAGGGACGGGGGGCGGGCAAGGGGGTCGGGGCGGCAGCGGCGTCCGAGTGCGGAGCCTTCTGTGTTCCTGCTCACAGCCCCCCGTGGTCCTGTCCACAGCCGCTTCTGCTGCTGCTCACAGCCCCTGTTCTCCTGCTCTCAGCCCCTGTTCTCCTGCTCACAGCCCCCTGTTCTGCTCACAGCCCCCTATTCTGCTCTCAGCCCCCCGTTCTCCTTCTCACAGCCCCCTATTCTCCTGCTCTCAGCCCCCTGTTCCTG
>JAWWEE010000025.1:16878794-16920329 GCA_035221455.1 Xenops minutus
TGTTCTGCTCACAGCCCCCTATTCTCCTGCTCACAGCCCCCTATTCTCCTGCTCACAGCCCCCTATTCTCCTGCTCTCAGCCCCCTGTTCTGCTCTCAGCCCCCTGTTCTGCTCACAGCCCCCGAGGACCAGAAGCGGGGAGTGGCAGATGGAAGCCGCGGGTCCGCAAGGAGAACTCCCGGGGGCTGGAGGTGAAGGCAGTGGGACCCTGAGGGTAGAAGTGAATGTTGCATTACAAACTAAAGTGTTGCTGTAGTTTCCCTTTCGCTCCGCCGGCAGCGTAAATGCTGCTTGGCTTCCAGAGCTCCCAGCAGAACCCCGCGATTTCAGGAGCGTAAAACAAGCGTGCGGAGTTCTTCTTGGTGTCTCTTCTTCTTGAAGTGTTTTGTTAGTAATTAAAAAAAAAAAACAAAACCAACAAAACCAACCGACTCAACAACCAGCATTCCTTTAAGCACGGCGTTATCCAGCACAGTCCCAGCGGGTGTGTTTGCACTGGGAGCCATTCGGGCTCTATCCCTGCTGCCCTGGGGATGGAGCTGGGCTCGGGATGCAGCGGGGATGCAGTTGTGCTCGGGATGCCCTGGGGATGAGGCGGGGGCTGCCATGGGGATGCGGCGGGAGATGCCCTGGGGATGCAGCTGGGCTCTGGGTGCAGCGGGGGATGCCCTGGGAATGCAGCTGGGCTCGGGATGCAGCGGGGGATGCCCTGGGGATGCAGCTGGGCTCGGGCCGTGCTGGGCAGCGGGGGATGCCCTGCGCTGAACCGGCGGCCACTGCCAGAGGGAATACCTTAGGGCAGCCCTCCCACGGCCCGTCCTCGCTGCCCAGCACAGCTCCTCGGTGTCCCGCCTTTGCTTCCAAACGGCAAGGGAGGGAGGAGGGCCCGAGCCTGGGAAGGAGCTGATGGAAGTCCTTCTGAGCCAACTCTCCATGACAAATGCAGTTCGGACAGAGCCTGCCGGAGCGCTGCGGCTGCTCTGCTGGAGCATCTGGAGGATCTGCACACAGGGCAGGGCACAGCAGCCGACACACACTCGTACAGGTGCTCTCGGAGGTGGGATGACTTTCCCGGAGGGACTGGCTGCCAGCGGGGCTGCCGATTCCATGGGATCTTCCCCAGGGAGATTGGGAGCTTCGCTGCTGCTGCTGCTGCTGCTGCTGCTGCTGCTGCTGCTGCTGCCGCTACTCGGGAGCACTGACATTTGAACTAGGAGGAGATCACATATTTCACACAAGCGAGGTTTTATTGTCTGGCTTTGCAGGTTTTCCTGCATGATTGAATGGCTGGTGGTTATTGTGCCAAAAGTGAAGTAGTACTGCTCCCAAATGTGTTGCTTAAACGTGGTATGTCTATTTTTGGTGTACACATTGTTTTAGTCGTTTGTTGAAGTAAATGTTTGTGGGTTGAGTGTTTTGTTGGAGGATGTTAAGGATTTTGTCAAATTCCAAGGTGCATACAGTGCTGTTCCAGTGCTTATCTCGGTGTTATCATGGCAATATTGAATTTCCTTGTTGCTCCACAACAGTTAAGACATTATTTGGAAAAGGTTGTTGTCTAACAAAAGTAAGGTCAAATATTTACTTGGCAAAATGTTGTTATATGCTCTCCTTTTATATTCTTAGGGGGAGATTTTCCAAGGAACCAGAGGTAGTAGCCCAGGTTTTGTTTAGGAACAAAATTTCTCCTTTACAGCTCTTCAGAAATTGTTCATGTCTCTTTAGATCATATATTTATGTGTATATACATTTGTTTTTAACTTCTCATGTCTAGAACAGCAGGTGCATGAGGGTGGGACACATACAGTGTCAACTCATGCGCATGAAATGTAGGAAAAATAATCTGGAAAACTGACGTGGGTGTTATAGAAAGAATACTTCGGATTGACTTTTGAGTTGGTTTCTACTCTTAAATGCTCACGACTTCAGTTTAAGTGTGTGATACATTATTTCAGCAGGTGAATGAGCTTCACAATCCAGTTTTCTCTCACTGTCAAGTGACTGTGATCTGTGACAGAGGAATGAAGTGCAAGCCAGCCCTGTGCTGCAGGTTGTGTTCCCCCAAAGACAGATGCCAGGCATATGGTAGCTCACCTCTGCCATGGCATGGGATCAGAAAGAAAGGCCCGGATGGGGTCCAAAAAGAGTCTGCAAAAGTCATCAGATCTCCAGAACTGCAGGACCTCCTCATATCTTTAGTCACTGATAACAGTGACTGGCAGTCAGTTGTAACAGAGATACTGGAAAGTCCCTCAGTTTTCTGTTGTAGTCTTTTTATCTTAAGTAAAGTTTGTGGAAACCAGACACACCCTGAAGACCTTACTCAAGCCGAAAGGAACTGATAAAAGTGAATTCTAGGCATACAAAGTTGTACATAAATAGCAGCTTTCAAAGTAGAAAACACAGGAGGTCCTTTTCCCAGTTAAATGTACAGAATACCCTTCAGTGTCCTATCCACTGAACCAAAGGGGTTTTCTCTTATATTTTTTTTTTATGTTTAGGAACAAAATTTCCAGTTTTCTTAGGCAAGCTTGGGCTAGCAGTTACAAAAATAATACAGAGCAACACTTTGAGGCAGAAGAGGGTGAAACGGGTGTTAGAAATTGTGTCATTTCCTTGTATCCTGACACGGGTAGAGGCAGGGACTCTGTGATGAAAGGCCCTTTTCATGCCACGTAGAGAAAGCTGTCATGCAAGTCAACACAAAGACCCAGTATATGCTCAAAGGTTCATAGCCAAAAAGATTTTTACTTAGAACATTTCTCTGCTGTCTGGACACGACCAAACCCCAGGCATCTTCTACCATGCAGATGTTTTACAGCAGAACTAAACGGAGCTGTCTGGATTTCATGTTGGAGTTCCCTGGCACATTAAAAAACCTCGTGTTTGAGAGAGCTGTCTACAAGTCCTGGATGAGGGAGAGTGGAATCAGGAGGATTTTCATTATTAAAGTCCCAGAAAACAAACTCATTCAAGTAATTTGCTACACATAAAAAATAGTATGAGTTGATTTTCCCCCCCTCAGTTTTTATAGTAATGATTTGCTGAGCTTTGGGCAGGTGAAAAGCTTTTTGATTTGTAACTCTGTGCTTGTAAAATGAATAAAACTTCTTCAGCAAATACAATAGGCAGAGTAGAGCAGACAGAGACTTTTGTAATACTCACTTCATTCTCACGGTGTAGTATCTGGGGGCAGTTCCGTGAGTGCTGTAATTTATCCCTGAGCACACTAGTCCTGTAGTGGTGGGTGAGATTAGATACCTGAAAAGTAGGGGTGGGGTCTCCTCCAAGCGTGATCATTATGTCATCTTGAGCATGTAACTTCTTGCAGTGCATGTTTCCTCCTTTTAAAGATCCTGGTATTTCATATGGCTCTTCTGAGCACATAATTATTCTAAACCACGTTTAAGATACTGGATTAGATAAGGGAAATTAGTTTAAGCACCACACAAACTCACCTCTGTCACTTCTCCCCTCACATGTTTTTGAGAGACTCACTGAAGTGATAGTAGCAGTGAGTGTTAGGAAATATTTCTTCACTCAAAGGGTTGTGCAGCCCTAGCACAGGCTGCCTGGGGAAGTGGTGCAGTCACCATCCCTGGAGGGATTTAAAAGATGTGTAGATGTGATACTTGGTGGACTTGGTAGTGCTGGAGGAATGGTTGGACTCGATGATCTTGGAGGGATTTTCCAACCTGAATGATTCTACAATTCTCTGATTTTACAACTACTTGTGAAATGGTGATTGAGTGAACACATTTTGAGGCAGACTCTTCATGGCATCCTCAGCACTGCTACTTCCAGTAGCAGTGTGGTAATTAATTCAGTGGTAAACATTGCACAGACAGGAGTTTGTTTGATGTTTGCACTGCACAGAGAAGACGTAAGTAGCACAGAAAGAGGTATGCTGCTACTGGCATTCTGGGACTGCTGTGGTCGAAAGGGAAGCCTGGCAGTGAGACTTTTCAGGGTTCTCCTGCTGCCTCTCACCCTGACTCCACTGCAGCACCAGGCCAGTGGGTTTCTGGCTGCACTTATCAACCTCCATGTACTGGTTGTAGGAGCTATTGTGGCTGAAAGTGTTTTCTGGAGGATGCTGGACGTTTTTGGGAAATGGGAGTGCTGTATAAATGCCGAAAGTCACTTGTTATTGTCAAGTTTCATTATGACTTGTTATCAAGACTTTGCTCTTTCACGGTCCAGTACTAAATGTGCTTTGGTATAATCAGCCTGCTTTACTGTTTGTGAGCAGTTTGTAGAGAGCACAAGTTCCAGCAGAAGTGTTCCACTTCCATTTCATTGTGCCCATTAATATGTTTTCCATTTGTGTGTATTGATTTAGTTAGTTGTAATTTACTTGCAAAACCAGCTTTTAAAAAGCATGAAAAACATTTTTCCCCCCAGTGTGTCATTGGTTGAAATAATGGCACTTCTTAGGTAACAAATGTTTATGGTATTTGGCAGGTGCAATCACTGCATGAAAAAAAAAGTAACCCATAAGAGGTTTGGACCAAGCTGTGCATTGCTAGAAATGTACCACTTTTAGTTAACTTCAGCAACTGAATTGAAATGACTATTGGACTATAATAAACCCTGTGTCTGTCTTTGCATGGTGAAACAGGCTGCAGATAGAGATTTTCTCAAGGAAGCTTCCCAGACAGGCAGTGCCCCGCTGCATTCCTTTCCATTTCACAACATTGCCAGCAGCAGGTGTATTCTACTTTTCATAAATACTGTGTTCACTGTCTTAAAAAGTCTCAGAGAGTATGTTCGTTTCTGGTTTAATGCAGGTGGTCTTTCTTTGTGTTTTTAGTAAGTCCTTGTGATGGCAGCGATGACAGAAACCAACAACATCCGTGCAGTGACTGAGGGTGCAGAAGGAGATGATGCCAAATGCAGTTTCCATCACAGAATGTTCCTGGAACCCCAAGAGAAGAAGAGGAGCATGAAGGCTCTGGTGGTTAAGCAAGCAAAGAAAACCTGCAGCTGCACTCCAACCAAAGTTAAAGACTGTGTTTTTGGTTTCCTTCCCATCTTACAGTGGCTTCCCAAATACAAACTAAGGGAGTATCTCCTGGGAGATTTAATGTCCGGGGTGATTGTGGGGGTCTTGCTAGTCCCACAGTCAATTGCCTATTCTCTCTTGGCTGGAGTGGAGCCTGTTTATGGCCTCTATACCTCCTTTTTTTCAAGCCTTATTTATTGCATATTTGGGACCTCCCGCCACATCTCAGTTGGCATCTTTGGTGTGACTTGCCTGATGATGGGCCAAGTGGTGGATCGTGAAATAGAGAGAGCTGGCTATGACTTGGAGCCAGCCGTGCTCAGTGTCCCCCCGGGTAGAGCAGCACATGTGAACACCACCCTTTCCCCAGTGAATGGGACAGTGCAGGAGCTGCTCTGTGATAAAAGCTGCCACGCGATTGCTGTGGCAGCCACCCTGACCTTCATAGCTGGAGTTTATCAGGTAAGAGGAGCTGGGCAAACAGGTGTGATGTGGAAATAGTTATCATTCTTCTTTGAGTGACTGCCCCCATGAACACCCTGCTGGGTTTGCACATGTCCTCATTCTGCATCTCAGGGCAGAGCATGCAGTTTCCTGCTGTGGTGCAGGAAACTCCTCTGGATGCTCTCCATTTTTAACAGCATTTTGTGCTTTCATTCCTGCTCTATTGTTGATTCTAAGGACCTGCACGCACCACCTACTCCTCTCTCAGTCTGCTCACAATCTTTCTTGCTGTGGCTTGAAGTTTTATTTATTTTTTTTTCTAGCTTATATCTTAGGCCCCCATATAACTGGGCCAGGATAGGGTACATCAGCTCTTAATTCCAGACTTAATTCATTTGCCTTTTAAAAAACCCCCAACATTTGGATCTCCAGTTTCTATTTATCACTGTGTTTGTAAAACTTTGCTGTTTGCCCATTTAAAGCCAAAACAGTGCTATTGTGTGGAAAGAACACTTCTGATAGGATACAATATATTTGAAATGACACTTCTAATTATTACCATATTAAAATATATTATTCAACAATATTTTACCAGTCCATCTCTGCTTTCTTCCTAAAATTCACTGATTGCTGAAATAAAAGCAGACATCTTTAAGATGTCATGCATTAACCAGAATGGGATTAGTTTAACAGAACTGCAAAGCTGTGGTATTTGAGTTTGTAAGCTCAAATACCCTGGACATTTGTTCTTAAATGTCCAGGGTCATAGCTAAACTGTATGAGAGGGGAAAAGAAACATACCTGTGATACTCTAAAACACTGGTTTTAGACACAACCTGGAACCTTCTCTTGTACTACAAGATCATGTTGAGCAATTTCAGAAATATTCTGGGCCTCCTGATCATCACTGGTAGGGGGGTGAAGATTTGGAGTTGTGAATTGCACTTAATATTCTTTCCAAGTACAAGTACAATCAAATTTCTTTATATGAAGACGTTAGATTACTTTATCTTCAGTCCCTCTGACTGTGAGGCATATTATGTTTGCTGTCTCTGCAGGCCAACCAAGAGGTCTTCACACCCTCAATTTATTTTATTTTCTTTTGAAGCTCCAACCAAAATCACATGTTCTTTGTAGCAGTAACTTTACAATCAAATCATAGCATTCCTAGGTTATGGCAATTATTGTTAATGTTTTACACTTAGAACTGTGAATTAACTTAATTACCAAGGCTGCAAGGAGGGTTTTTTCTTTCAAGCTTGGCTCTGAGCTGATTTCCAGTCAGTCCACGTCCTGCTTTCTCTTCAGTAGTACTTTGAGGTTCTCATGGAGTTCCCAGCCATGATCCCAGCCTTCTTTATTATGCCTTAACCACCTAAGGTTATATATCAAATTGACACCTTTGAAAGTTTAATACCTCTAAGTTCTGGCTTGCAGTCTTGAGATAACAGCGTAGACAACCCTGCTGGCCGGCACAGGGAATTAAAATGTTTTTATCAAACTTCTGTGAGAAGGTCCTCGCTCCATTTGGCATGAAGTTTGATGGGAAGGAAGGGGCATTTGCCAGGTGTGAAGAGACACATGTAGAGTAGGTATCCATAAAACCAGTCATTCCCATGAAAGAGATTTGCCCATCTAAATAGCATGAATAAAAATTAATGGCAAGACACATAAAAAATTATCTCTGTTTTTATGATCGGCATCACAAGAGTTTGCAGCTCATATATCTTCTGAGTCAGATGCACCAAACTTTATGCAGTGCAAAGGACAGCTGTTACACCATAAGCTGTGGGTTTATTGCAGGCTGTGAACTGCAGTGTAAGACAGACCAAGGCCCACCAGAAAAGTTTTAGATGGCTGCAAAGTTCACAGAGATTATAGAAACTGACAGAGAAATGGAAAAAGCAGCCAGTATTTCAAACATGGAGGTTTTTTCTGCCAGGCTTTCTTTTTTCCCCACCAGGATAACTAGCAGGTACAGCTGAACCAATGAGCAAACAATAAACACAGATTCAGAGTATGAAGACCCTCAAAAAAAAGCCTGGTCTGAGTGTTGGAGACTCTTTTCTCCTTGCTTAGACCATGCCTTGTTCTCCAGGACCATGCACAGTGGGTTTATTTTATCCCAGCTCCCTCCAGAGCCCCACACTGACAATCTGCAAGATTTGTCTCCTAATCTGTTGTGTGTGGTTGATTCCTTCCAGGTGGCCATGGGTTTCTTCCAAGTGGGCTTTGTCTCAGTGTACCTCTCGGATTCATTGCTGAGTGGATTTGTCACGGGTGCCTCTTTCACAGTCCTAACCTCACAAATCAAGTATCTCCTGGGCCTGGACATTCCACGGGGTGGAGGCATCGGCTCTCTCATAGTCACCTGGATTAACATCTTCAAAAACATACATAAGACCAACATCTGTGATCTCATCACCAGCTTCTTGTGCTTTCTTGTGCTTATCCCAACCAAAGAGCTTAATGAACATTTTAAATCCAAGCTCAAGGCTCCAATACCAGTTGAACTAGTTGTGGTTGTGGCAGCTACTCTGGCATCTCACTTTGGGAAGCTGAAAGAGACTTACGGCTCAAGCATTTCTGGGCACATCCCGACTGGGTTTCTGCCACCCCACCCTCCAGACTGGACCCTGATTCCTAATGTGGCCTTGGATGCTATTCCCATTGCTGTTATTGGCTTTGCCATCACAGTCTCCCTCTCGGAGATGTTTGCCAAGAAGCATGGTTACTCTGTGAAGGCCAACCAGGAAATGTACGCCATTGGCTTCTGCAACATCATTCCCTCCTTCTTCCATTGTTTCACAACCAGTGCAGCTCTTGCCAAGACTCTTGTCAAGGAGTCCACAGGCTGTAGGACGCAAATCTCTGGCCTGGTGACTAGTTTGGTAATCCTGTTAGTCCTCCTTGTGATTGCACCCTTATTTTACTCCCTTCAGAAATGTGTCCTTGCTGTCATAACCATTGTAAACCTCAGAGGAGCCCTGCGCAAGTTCAAGGACCTGCCAAAAATGTGGCACCTGAGCAGAGTGGACACGGTGATCTGGGGAGTGACTATGGCAGCCACAGCATTTATCAGCACTGAGATTGGTCTTTTGGTTGGCGTTTGCTTCTCCATGCTCTGCGTCATTTTCCGAACTCAGAGGCCGGAGGCACCTCTGCTTGGCTGGGTGGCAGAGTCCGAGACCTACGAATCCCTGTCTGCCTACAAGAACCTGCAAACCAAGCCAGGAATCGTGGTGTTCCGTTTCGAAGCCCCCCTCTACTACATCAACAAGGAGTGCTTCAAATCCACCCTGTACAAGCAAACTGGGGTCAACCCAGTCTGGGTGAAGGCAGCAAAGAAAAAGGCAGCAAAAAGAATGCTTAGAGAGAAAGAGGTGGGTTCTGGTGACAACCAGACCAGCATCTCCATGGACTTCGTGTCTGAACCCCTGGGGTTCCACACAATCGTGATTGACTGTTGTGCAGTGCAGTTTCTGGACACGGCAGGAATACGCACGCTCAAGGAGGTCTGCAAGGACTACGGGGACATAGATATCCATGTGCTACTGGCCCAGTGCAATCCTTCAGTGAGGAGTTCCCTGATCCGAGGGGAGTTCTTTAAAGAGGGGGAAGACCACCTCCTCTTCCACAGTGTGCACCAGGCTGTGGACTTTGCACTGGGCACCCAGGGGCACAGTGGCACCAGTGCTTCTACAAACTAGCTGTGGAAAGGCAGCCAGTTGGAACAAAGCCTGGGAAAAGATGTCTGTGGGTCTATATGTCTATGCAATCAATGTATATGCACTCAGATAAAAAGGGCAGGGTGGTTCTTAGCACACTGGTTACTGTGCAGTCTGGTTGGATGCTTTAAATTTGCCTGCCACGTGTAGTGATTCAATAGGCGGTACTGAATGAAGGCAATTCTTAACGTGATTGTGGCTGATCTGTGAATCTAACAGTTTTCATATGGTTGTTCATCTCATTTCTCTTCTCTCTTGGACTTTCAGTGTCTCAGTTCCCCTCTAAGTTTTGATCAGCAGCGTTGAAGTCTTTCTTGCAACCCTGTCCTTATGGATGGGGTGGGATTTTGAAGTAATCTGGTCATCCTGTCCAGGTGAAGAACGAGGCAACTCACCTCTTGTCCCCATTCTGGCATTGCTTTTCCATCACCTCACCCTTATGTTTGCTGAGGAATGACTGACAGGGACTGTTTGTTCTGTTCTTTATGTGCAGTGTTTGATTTTGTATACTTCATTAATTTGAGACAGGTAGGTAAATCAAATCTAAACATGCATGAGAGATCTTCATTAATAGCTTCTAACCGGCCACCTGTCACCTCCAGAGGCTTTGGCACTGTCCCCTAATGTAGCCAGGCCACAGGGGCATGGTGATCTTATTTTTCCAGTGTGTTTATGTGCCTGTGTGTATGGAAACGTTGCCTCTTTACCTTGATTTTAATGATTTTTATTCAGAGGTAACTCTTTAGAAGTCTGGTTCATCCTTATGGTCAGTCAGTTGTTTTCCTAATATTTAGGAGCTCTTTGGATTTGTGGACATTAGAGATGGAAAATATCTTGTTCTTGAGTTTCAACAAAAAAGTCCCTTATAAGCAGCTCTATGTGCCAGGCAAACAGTCACAGGCACCAAAATGAAAAGGGCTAAATAGATTATCCAACACCTGTCCAAACGTGTCCATGTCACACAGACTTTGTGTGTGAATGCAGGTTTTATTGACCATGAACCCTTTGCACATGCTCTGCCATGGACTTTATGCAATGGGGATGCACAGAGCAAGAAATGCAGTTGTTGGAAAAGGAGCCAAGAAAATTCTTTGCTGAACTTTATTTCACCAGGTCAGAGTAAATAGAACTTTTTACTTGAATTTTAAACTATGCAGAACAATGGAGAGTGCCTGTTTTTCATGCTGAAATACAAGCACTGGGTAGGAAGAGGTTCTCTTTCCTTACAGTGATGGAATACAATTATGAAGGCAGAATGGGGAGATTAACAGTTTCTGCTGAGCACCAGCTATTCAGAGCACACAGTGCATCCTTACAAGATGGTACTTTCTCCCAGGGGAGTTTACACTCTGAATTGCAGGTGCAATTCTAAAAGGGAAAGGTGCTGTATACAGACAATATTCTCATCCTTAATTGTCAAAAAGTAATGAGTCGAGAGTCAAAAAAGACATAAAATGCAATATAAGTAGTGAAATATTTACTAAATAGAAATATATTTTGAGTTTTGACTTTTTTATTATTTTTTTTTTTTCTGATCAAGGACCAGTAACTATTCTCTTCTTTCTATGAAAGCTGAATGTCATGTAGCACTTGACTCTAGGAGCTGGGACCTCGAAAGGAGGACAAGACAGCAGGAAGATGAGTCCTTTATATGTTAACTGAACATATTACATTTCTTTAGAACATCATAGCAGCATATAGAAATACTGGGGGAGGTTTAGGGGGCTGTAGCACCTATTGAAAAGGAGTATATAACTGAGATCTGTGCATTCCCTGTCCTAGAACTGACAAGGTTAAGGAAAGAAGTCCCTGGGTATCAGAGAGAAAATGGTAAAGCTTCTGCAGTATTTAAAACCCACAAATATTGTTCTGTTCAAGGCTTGTTTTTAAGGAGATGAATCCCAAATTCTGCTGCATTTTTTTCCTTTTCTGCATGACCTTTTTTTTTTCCTGGGCTAAGAATCCTCTAAGCAGTTTGGATAATTGTAATTACTGAATTGGCATTATCAGAGTGGATTAGCCTGAGCTGTATAAAAGCAGTGAGCAGGGTTAGTGCAGGATGGGAGTTGTGCTTTAGTTCCTTACCAAACCTGTTTTGTGTTGAATTCCTATTTGGAGCCCCTGGGTGGGCAGGTTTGTCCCCACAGGGGCAGCAGTGCCATGGCCTGGGGGAGTCTCTTTTCAGCACAGTTTGTTCACATTATCAGAAAGAATCTCTGGAACTTTGTACAAAAGCCTCCGTGTAATTTCTAAATGCTGATTTTCTCTACTATTTTGCAAGGGGGCAGAGCTGTGCTAGAAACACTTAAAGCCCTGATGAAAAGATTACACCATGCTGCTGTTGTAAATTTTCCTGCCTACCTGCAGCTACTTGTTCTCACCTTTTCTCCCCTCAGGCGTGGGCAGGAGAGAGGGTGAGGAGGGAGAAGCAGCTGGCCAGGAGACTTTCAAGAGACTCAGCCATGAGTGGGACAGAAGTCAAGCAGAAATGGCTCTGGGTGATTCTTTCCTCTTTCTCTGTCTCCTGTACTCTTTCCACGCTGCCCAGGTGGAGATTTTTTGACCTGTGGCCATGAACAGGTTTGTGTAGCCAAATTCTAACACAGAAGGGGAAAACCTTTCCTTATTAAGTGATGTGTTTTCAAATCCATTTCTACCTGTGCCAGGAAGGGAGAAATAGCAATGTTAACTCCAAGAAGTACATAATCTCCACAGCTAGCAGAATGGGTATTTGTAGCACGTGGGTATTTATTTGCGGGAAAGCACAATAAAACAGCCATAAATTGATTTTCCCAATAATTAAATTAGATTGTAGCTAAAAGATGTACCGAAGTGATTTATGTTTAACTAGAGCACATTATATTTGGCCTCCGTGCTGTTTGCACAGCCACGACTGGCAGTGCAGCCTCCAAATTCCACTTGAAGGAAAATACAAGAATTAAAAGGCAACAGCAATACCAGCCAGGCAACCAAAAGAAAAACTTCTGATATTCTTATTTAAGATAACATCCAGAGGTCATAGTATTAATAATTCTATATTAATGCACACTGACCTGTTTAAAAGGGAACCAAAATAAGTGCCATTTGCCAGAGAGTTCAGTGTAACAGAATCCTTTGGAATTAACTGAAGATTAGAGCTTATTATGGTTGGAATTTCTTAGAACAGTGGGTTTCAGCCATTTTCCTTTCAGGCCTAGAATAGCTTTTTAGCAGTGATATGAATCTGCTTTAATTCTACTGGCAAGAAGCACATTTTGCTTGAATATGTTTATGGACCCTTTAAAGTAATCCAATTTCATCTTTAGGAACTTGGGACCACTGATTGAAAGCTGTTGCCCTAAAAAATTTGTTTTACAAAGGAATTTCGTTTATACACACACACACACATCTGTATGTGTATATATGTATGTGTTTGTGTATGTAAATATATATCTTTTGCTGCTGTGTGATGGTTGCAGCAGCTGTATATATCCAGTTATGCTTTTGTAATACTCCTGCTTCTGTCCTGGAAAGGGCTCTTCTGCCTTCTGCTGTTCTAAATGAATAGTGGAGAACAGGTACCAGATTTTTTAAGGGGAGATCTGCCATACTCACTGCCTTCTCCCCTCCCTACCTCACAGCTGAATTTGTAAACTACAGGAAGAGGGACTATCAAAACAATTGCTTTGGGGTTTATGCATCTGTCCAGAACAGGAATGTTCCTCCCAGGTGCAAACTTCAGAACCCCAAGCTAGACTGGAAGACAGTATAAATTATTTTATCTCCATTCCCAAATGTACTAATCAGCAATTATCAGTCTAAATGAAGAATTAAGACATCATTAGCACATTCATTAATGACAACAACACAGCATTATGGAAATTAACACTCACAGCCTCAGCTACACTAAAGACTCCTAGAAAGGTCTTTAGCAATCTCCTGCTAAATGTCAGGCTCTTTTTTTCCCTCGTGTTTTGCTGCTATAGATAGTAGTGTCAGTTCCTCCTTAGGTGGCAGCTGCACTAATAAATGTTTCACTTGGGTGAGTGTTTTGACACGGAAACCATTTTAGGTTCATTTCTCAAAACAGAGAAAGACATTGTAAAGGTGCTTACTTTGGGATTCATAATGATACTGCCAACCTTAGTCTTATGTAATTTAGTGATCCTGATTTCCTTGTGAGCCATTGCAGCTCCACCTGCTCCTCATTCCCTGCAAGACCCACCTCCACCTTCTTGACGTTTCTTTCTGTGTTTTGCTGTCAGACATTGCATGGGGTTGACTGTAAATAGAAGAATCGTTGCCTTTGTGTATGTTGTTGTTACTTGTGACCTGCTGCTCAGTTTTCATAGCAGATCTTTTGATAAGGCTAAAGCTCCAGAACACAGAGAGGAGAAGAACCCCAAAACCCCCTGAGTCCCCTGGGTGCTGGGGCTGGGAGAGAGGGGGCTGTGGGCAGCTGATAGAGACACCACTGTGAGTGTCCCCATGCTGCTGCCTCAGCCTGGTTTGGGACTGGGAGAGGGTTTGTGTAACTTTGTGCTCTCCAGGAATGGCAGATTAAACTGGAGGTGTCATTATTATGGGGCTACTGGGCCACGGTGTTGTGCAGCCCCATGTCTTTCTCCATAGTGAGTGTAATAACAGGACAGGACCTTGTTCCTCCTCAGTGCTCTGCTCAGTTCACCCTCAGTCACTGTCCTGAGATGTGTATGTAAGGGATTTCTGGTTTTATGGTTATTTATTTTTGTCTAATTTTAATCTCAGTCTCTCCCAGGCAGGACAGCAGAGTTGACACGACTCTGCTCCATGCCTGTGGTTCTCTCTCTTGGGAGAAAACCCACAGCCATGCTTTTGTCTCTGCTCAGTCCTGCTAGTTTTGGCCAAGAGACATTAAAATCCACTGATGATGTGTTTGAAAAGCAGAGGTGAGGTACTGCAGGCAGGAAAATATGCTGGCTGCCACACCAGGACTTTAAACTGGTCCATACTCACCTGCCTCCCACAGCCCTGTGCTGAGCTCAGCCCTGAGCTCTGCCTGTGCTTGGTCCTGGATCATACTGAGGGTCAAACTCTTCAGGCCAATAGTCTGTTTCAGGGCATTATCTTCTCTTGTTGGCTATTTTCTTTTTTTTCCACATGCTTTAGAAAAGTGATAAAATGCTTGAGGTGATTTACATTTTTAATTTTTTCTTTTTCATTGACACGGCTAAGCCAATGAAGCTGTGATGCAAATATTCATCTGCTGCTCATGCCATACACAAGGTGTATCTGTGCCTGTTTGTTCTGCTGAGTCTCAGTGTAGGATGCTGTTGTGAGACTTCAGCATTGATACAACTCTCCACACTAGAAGGGCTTTGCATTTCTGTGCTGGCACAGCCGAAAGGAGTCATGTCTTTAGTGCAGATTTTGCACAGTGAATGACCTTGGTAAATCCCAAGAATTACTTGCATTGGGTGTTTATGAGCCTTTGTAGAATCAGCTGCTCATGTGAAAATCAACCTGATCTTTACTATTTTAGTCAAATTCTGCCTGCAGTGGAAATAATGCTGAGTCTTGCTTTTACTTTTGAGATCATTGCAACACTAAAAATGAGGCCTCTGGTTAGGTAAAATGACAATTATTTAAATATATATATATTTAGTTCATAGGATAATTATTATGTTTGTATTTTATTTTCTACAGATTTTATAAGTCAAGGCATATTGGTATTCTTTAATGTGCAAATACACAAAATATTTCAGCAGTGAATGGAGAATCAAATCTCCATTGAGGTAAATTTACTGCTAAAAATGTTTGAATTGCAGCTCTCTCCAGCTCTGAAAGCTCTTAGCTCTTAGTCCACTCCCAAATGATCTCAAGACTCCACCTGCTCATAGGAAACACATTTTGCTGAACTCAGGTCCAAGTTTTTTATGTCTGATTTTTTACTTAAAGAAGTAAATTTTATGTATATTTGAAATGCAGCTGAAACGTGGTTAAGGAAAGGTAAAATCTCACTTTTTCTGAAAAGCATGTGATGCTTTCAGTCATCAGTCTTGTGTCCCGGACCATCATCTCTAGTACCTTGGTATGCTCTGGGGTATGATTTTTTGAATTATTTTAAATTCAGAATAATTTTAGATATTCATGACATAATCTTCTGCAGAACAAACAAAATGGCAAACTTAGCCTGGAGTTTGTTGGAGAATCAGTTTAAACAAACAGGACCTCAGGACTGGAATAGATCACATTGATCAGCTGACCTGACCACTTTACAAAATAGTATATGAGTTATTTGAATACAATGGGGGAAAGTCATATAGTATGTATAAAAAATCACCTTATTTGGTGTCATCAGTTTTATTTTTTCAGAGGTCTTGTGACCTGCTGTCAGGTATGCCACATGGTGTTGGCTCTCCTTTACACTCTCTCTGTCTGAGCTGTATCAATTGTTATTTTTAAATGCTAATGTGCCTTATTGCCATTGTAAAAGATTTGTTAGCATGGAAATTTTCTATCAAATATGGTAAAATCATTGGTATTTTTTTAGCGCAATTAAAAGTTGGTATTTATGTTTTTTTTCTGTTGTCAGACATATCCTTGGTCACAGAGTCACTGAATGGGTCAGGTTGGAAGGGACCACAGTGGGTCATCTGGTCCAACCTCCCTGCTCAGGCAGGGACATCCCAGAGCACATGGCACAGGACTGTGTCCCAGATGGTTCTGGAATATCTCCAGTGAGGGAGACTCCACTCCCTCTGTGGACAATCTGTTGCTTGCTCAGTACAGAAGTTTTTCCTCATGTTCAGGTGGAATTTCGTGGACATCAGTTCCTGCCCGTTGCCTCTTGTCCCATTGCTGGGCACCCCCGTGCAGAGCCTGGTCCATCCCCTGACCCCTCCCTGCAGACACCGACAGACAGACATTGCTCAGGTCCCCTCTGGAGGCTGAACAGCCCCAGCTCCCTCAGTCTTTCCTCGTAAGGGAGATACTCCAGTCCCTTCATCCTCTCTGCAGCCTCCACTGGAGTCACTCCAGGAGCTCCATGTCCCTCCTGTCCTGAGGAGCCCAGAACTGGACACAGCACTCCAGATGTGCCTCACCAGGGCAGAGCAGAGGGGCAGGATCCCCTCCCTGACCTGCTGGCCATGTTCTTCCCAATGCATCCCAGGATACCATCAGCCTGCTGAGCCCCCAGGTCACACTGCTCAGGGATAGCTTGTCCACCAGGACCCCCCAGGTCCTTCCCTGCAGAGCTGTTTCCCAGCAGATCAGCCCCCAAATTGAACCAGTGCCCAGGGTTGTTCCTCCGCAGGCGCAGGACCTGCATTTGGCCTTGCTGAATTCCAGACCATCTCTTCAACCTCTGGAAGCCCCTCTGAAGGGCTGCACAGCACTCTGGGGTTTGGTCACTCCTCCCAGCCTTGTCTCTGGACTTGCTGAGGAGACACCTGCCCCTTCATCTGAGTCATTGATGAGTAAGTGAAACAGTAGTGGGCCCAGTACTGAACCCTGTGGGACACCACTAGTGACAGGCTTCCAACTGGACCCTGTGCCACTGATTATGACCCTGTGGGATCTGCCATTCAGCCACTTCTCAATCCCCCTCACTGTCCACTCACCCAGCTCTCACTGCCTGAGTGTGCTCAGGAGGATATTGTGAGAGACTGTCAAAAGCCTTCCTGAAGCCAAGGTAGAGCAGTGGACATTGTCTACCTGAGAAGATGCTGCAGCCATAAATTTTGGAAAGAGGAGCCACATGTGTTTGAGCGGTGAGTCCCCAGTCCCTGTTTCCCCTGCCAGGGTCCCTGTTGCAATGCACAGTGTACACACAGCTGTGTGCACTGTTTCCCCACACTGTGTTCCACACACGAAGGCACTCAGGGAAGTTCTGCCCACGTAAGCCAGGGCATTGATTGATGGTACGTGGCTTTCACCTTGCTCTGACCCTGCTGCTCTGTGCAACCCGGCTGCGGTTTGTCTCAGGATTAATAACAAGTAATGAGCAATGTGGTGACAATGATGTGCCATGTGCCGGGGAGCAGCACCCTCCTGTGGGCCAGGACCATATTCCTAAAATGCAAGAAATGACAGTGTTGGTCAGGTTTGGTGCTACTTGTACTTTACAGTCTGTGTGGTTACAGCCTGTGGTGTTACATACTCAGCCTTATGAAAATGCTGCCATGTATGTCAGTGTTACTTGACATACATTTGAAGCTGTCTCAGCGGAGGTTTAGGCTGGATATTATGAAAAGGTTCTTCCCCCAGAGGGTGTTTGGTCACTGGAACAGGCTCCCCAGGGCAGTGGTCACAACTTCAAACATGACAGAGGTCAAGAAGCATTTGGACAACACTCCCAGGCACATGGTGGGATTGTTGGGGTGTCCTGTGCAGGGCCAGGAGCTGGACTTTGATAAACCTTGTGGGTCCCTTCCCTTTGATTCTGTGATTCTATACCAGGTTTTATGACTTGTTCAGGTCATGGCCAGTAGGTCATAGCAAAACTGAGAGCGGCTCCGCATGCAGTTCTGGGCAGTTACCGTGAACATTATGTCTTGCATGTGTGCCCTTGAATTATGGAAAAGATTTTCCTGACCCAGCATGGCTCAGCTTTTACCTGAGAATGCCTTTTACCTCAGGAAACCTCAGTGCACATGCTGCAATTTTTGTGTTGGTGCCAACAGAGTAGTAGGAGCACTCAATTCCGAGGAATGCCTGCAGGAGCTTTCCCTTGAAAAGCGCAGGACAGCCATTGCCTTGAGCAAAACCAGTCTGGTTCCCTCTGATACAGAGCTGAGATAACCACATTCGGTCATCAGCACCCTTTACCTGTGCTATTTAAGGCTCTGCCTTACCTGAGATTAACTAATTCTTGCCATACACACTCCTGAACTAGATGGGACCTCCCCAGTCCCATCTCCAAGGTCACAGCCTGGTGGAGGCTCCTTGGAAAAAGTGTCCCAGGGGTCCAGCCCATGTAGAGACTTCCCAGCACCTGGAAAGCAGCAGGTTAGAAACTTCCTGAGCACTGGGACCTTTGTTACAGCTTTTTCAGCACTTCTTCATGAAGCTTCCTAACCCCTTTTCTTGAACTTACTGACTCCCTCCACACCCTGTGACAGTCTGTCTCGACCTTTGAGTTGTGGGAAAAAGCTTCTCCTTCTGTTTGAAGTATCATAGCAGTTCCAATCTTGTCACATGGCAGGTAGTTTGAGATTAGATTAGGTATTAGGAAAAAATTCTTTACTGGGTTGGAAAGGAACCTTAGAGATCATCCAGTTCCACCCCCTGCCATGGGCAGGGACACCTTCCAGCAGACCAGGTTGCTCAGAGCTCCATCCAGCCTGGCTTTGGACACTTCCAGGGATGGATCAGCCACAGCTTCTCTGGTCAACCTGTGCCAGGGCCTCACCACCCTAAATGATGCCAAATAGCCTGAGCCAAATGCCAATTCAGGATGAGAGAGAAATGTGTCTCCATGTTTTCATTCCACTGTAGTCATCTGTCATCAATTTAATCTGTTTGCAGAGCCGTTATAGGATTTTCAAGGATTAGCTTGATAATTTGGAAAGGGGTGAGAAGCACCGGAAGTGTGTCATGCAGGGAAAAACATGGAGACAGCAACAAAGTGCTGCAAAGCTGGCAAGGAATTTTTTTGTCCTTGTTATATAAATGGGGAGCGCGCCTTGAATCCTCTAGCTGATGTGCTTGGAAGTGCTCTTTTTCCCCATACTTTAGGATTGAAGACAGTCTTTGTCAAACTTTATTTGTAGGTTCCTTGGTCCCTCTCAAATGTCAGAGTGGTGTGACTGCATTTGCACACACGGTCAAAGGGTCAGTGACATTTTTGGCCTCACAGTATTTGTGTTTTCTTTGCCCTGCAAGCTCTGCTGTAACCCCTGTGTGGTAGCGCAAACTGCCCTGCCAAATAACAGGAGGCTGCAAAAGCTGTTCTGTTTTCTGGGTTGTGTTATCTCTTGCAGAAACATGAATAATCACTTTCCAAGAAACCACTGGGGAGGTTCTGTTCAGCTTTTTTGTCCTTGGGTGCTTTTGTTGCTTGCTGCCCTATCTCAGCAGTGGGACCAATTCTGGGCTTGATTCCTTTTCCCTGTTTTTCCCTTTAAAAAAGATGATTTTTTGCAGATGTCTACATGTTGAAAATACATTTCCAAGTGGAACTGAACAAGCAGCCATCTGAAAATACTGTCAAGTCTCAAATCTGATGGTAAGGAAAAGCATCTCTCTTAGATACCTGGCACCATTATGTGGCTCACTTGCTTTTTTGTATTTAAACAAAGTTGCCTGTGATCTAAGTAACGAGGAGCAGTGGGGTGCAGCCATGTACTAAGCCAGGCTAGCCTGTTTATGGAGCCAAGACATGAAGGATGTTACTTCAAAGGCTTTCAGAAGTCATAAGGGTATTTACAAACCTTAAATCAAATCAAAAATCCTTGTGCAGTGCAGTTAGCTCCGTTCCAAAGAAAATGAGATGCCAACTTGTCCTGTAAAACAAATGTGATGCATTGACACAGCTCCAGAGACTTGAATTTTCTACATTTACCCACTGAAAAATGCCTGAATAACAATCACAGACCCAGAAAATTGAAAGTGTTGTGGGTTTTTTTTTAACTTTAGGATAGAAAACTGCAACAGGTCACTACTGCATTTTCCTTGTACCTGGAGCTTGTTTCCACTGCTCTGCTTCTAGCTGCATGCAGTGGCTGTGGATGGATGTTAAATTAGTCACAACTTTGATTTTCATGCCTTCTGTTTGTCTGAAAACTGCAGGCAAAGTCCTGTCTACACTTGCACTGTTCAAGATAAAACCACCTGTCCAGGCCAGCCTTGCCCAGGATGGAGCTAAATGGTTGTGAGTTTATAGTGGCAATAAAGAACAACCCTTGAAGATGCATTTGAAAACAAACAGTTTCAGCAGTCAGTTGTAGTGACCTTGCATTTGGAAGGCAGCACAGCCTTGGCCAGCCCAAGGTCACCTAAAGTTCTGCTGTGCGTTTGTTTTTTCAAGCTTTCTGCTACACAACTTGCAGACCAAATGTGAAATGTTTGCAGTTTCTGCCCTTGCCTCACCTCATACAGTAAAAGTAATTTCAGAGATGTGCACAGTGTCACCAAGGGTGTTCTTACACTCTCTCTGATGGGATGGAGAACAGAAAGTGGCCTCTCTTTGGTGCCCACAGCCAGAATTTCCAGCGCAGAGAGGACCATGCAGAGAACCAAACACTAGGACAAGGAGTTTGAGAATTGCAGGGAAAGGATGGAATATTTTAAAGCTGATTATACAAAAGCAATGGGGAACTCAAGAAAGGGGAGGAAAAAAAATGTAGGGAAGGATGGTTGGGAAGGTTTGGAGACAGAAGGAATGGGAAAAAGAGCTGCTTACCAAAACCTATACCTTGGAGAGGTGGAAGAGCATGGCTATATCAAGGCTTGACGAGCTATATCAGGTGGTAAAGGAAATCTTGGCAAACAAAAGAGTTCCAGAGCATGTAAGTGACGATGGAATTTGGAAAGAAAAGCAGCAGCAGCCAGCAATGGCAGGGTAGAAGTTAAAGGTAACCCAGATACCGTCACAAATATAAAAAGGGCTTTGTCCCATTTTCATGGTGGACAGATCAGAGTCCAGAACTGGATTTTCCTAAAGAAGATCAAATTCCAGAGATGGATTGTGTTCAGATGTATTTCATCCCAATAAATGAGCCAGCTTCAAAGACCAGCCTGGCCAGCCCTTCAATGACTGACTCATCAGTTCCACAGTGACTGAATTTCAAGATGAAGGATTCATACAGAAAATGGAAATTTGGGTCATTTGCTAAGGAAGATGGAAAATGAGCAAGTAGAGACCACATCATCCAGGCCAAGACACAAAATGAGCTGTAACTAGGAACAGTGATAAAGCGAATGAAAAGATCATCCTCTAGGGACAGCAGGAATGACAAGGCCAAGGAAAGATACAGTCTGTCACTGAGAGAAGGGGAAGGGAAAGGGGAGCTATGAAAAATGCTCCTGAACATGCATGGGCTGGGGAGTAATGGCAGAGAATAAAGAATTGCTATAAATAGCTAAATACATTGAGCAGCTGCCTCCCTTCCATGTGCTCTCATTTTCTCCTGCTGCCAGAGAGCATGGATGTTTCTTATTTATTTACTTCTAATTACTGAGATACAGACTTCCACTGATGAGATAAATGTAGCTCAAAATGCTGGTCTTCCCCTTCTCTTCCTTCAGGGTATCTCCCCAGCGTCTAAACCAAAACCTTGTGGAAATTCTACCTCTTCAGAGCCCACACCATCTCTCCAAATGCCATGGGCTCTCAGTCCTCTCCCCTATCCCAGAATAGTCAGTGCCACCAGCAGAGGCAGAGGCCAAGCTGTCTGACTGCCAGGCATTTATCCAGCTGTGTGGGGCAATGGCACATCCAGCAAAGTATAAGAGACCAAGTCAGTGGAAGAGAGATGGAAAAGAAGGAGGGGAGAATGAGGGGAATGGAAGTGTGCTGAGAGGTCTGATGTAGGTTGTTGGCACGGATCACAAGGGCAGAACAGTTACAGCTGGTATTTAGGAGGCTGCTGTTTCCATTCAGGATGACGGGACATTCCCTTTTTAACTTGTTCACCTTCACCTGCAAAAAAAAAAAAAAAATAAAAAATCCAATCCTGCACTTTACTGAATTGTACTTATTTTGTGCAGCAAAATCCATTGTTATCTGTGCTGGTCTCTAAAAGGCACCTGCAAAATGTGGATTGTGCAGATTTGACACATACAGAGTTCTTCTATCTACCTAGAAATAACCTGTGTCATCACACCCTTGCTGTTTGGGCAGACAAACCTCTATTTTACAGAGTCTCTGTAGAAAAACTACCAGGAAAGAAAAGTCATTCTGGAAGAAGGTTTGCTTTTTGGGCTTTGGCACAAAATCTTGCCCAGAATAGATGAAAACCTGAGTGGAAAAGCCCAGCAGGACTTGTGCTCACTCAGTTCAGAGAGGAACAGAGCAGAAAGGCGTCTTTGCATTGTTCCCCTTGTTTAGCAAACACTTCTCCAGATACCAGCAATACTGTTAATGTGACAGGAGCACTTCTGTAAACCCCTTCAATCATTCTTCATACCCAGAGCAAGTTTGCATCAAAAATACTCTCTCAGAATAATGTTTGTTTTCAAAATACAGCTCTGCTTGTCCGGCTGCACCATATTCATCGGCTGGAGTGAGATAAAAGGACCAATGGCTTGGCTGAGTAACTCAGATCTCAAGGGAAGCAGCACATTGTCCAGGTTTGCAGTTGTCCCCTTGTGCTTCCTCTGATCAGGGTGTTCAGGGTGTGCTGTGAGGGGGAGACAGGTCTGTCCACAGGGGAGAAGCTCCAGGTAGTGAGGAAACACCCAGTCTGTCTCCTGGCAGCCAGAGGTAAGAGATTTGTGCTGGTGTGAAATGAATGTGTAGGGCAGAGGAACGGAATTTCTTGTCATCCCAGTTCATTCCTGAACTGCAGTCACTCTGGGTCTCCTCTCAGGAGCATTTTTCTCTGTGTGTACTGATCACTTTGGACAAAAAGGTATAATTTTTTGCAGCTGCATTTTGGCTGGAAAGCTTGGAGTAGCTCTGGAAAGTGTCTCTTTACCAGAGTTAACCACACTGAAAAAGTAAGATGGTTTAATTCCCCTGTGATGTGCATGTTTGATGCAAGCCAGCAATGTAATTTACAATTTTTTAATGTTAAAAGAAAAATTATTTTGCAAATTACTTCCCTTGCCCACACGCTGCATTCCTAAAAGTATCACTTGGAATATCTCAACATATTCAACATAGTTTTTGCTTAAGTAGAAGTGCCATTAAGAAACACAAGGGTTCCTGAAGGAGTTTTACTTTCAGTGAAATAATATCGTCTGATCTTAACCTGTCCTGTCCTGCTGTCCTGTTTCAAAACAAGAGGTTTGTTAGGAAGGAGTTTGTTAGTTCTACCCCTGATATGGTCACCTGTGCCAGTGTGAATGCAATTTAAACCATGGGCGCGGGGTTGTGGTTGATCAGTTCCATAAATGACAACAAACAAATCAACCAATACTGTGGGAAAGTGCTTTTCTGTTTGGTTTGTCTGAGGCTATTTTCCTTTATTTATTTATTTATTTTATCCATGCAATCTGCATGAGCCCTGGAGCTAAGCAAAGCACACTGTGTGCATGACTGCAGCCCTTCATGACTGCCTGCTCTCCTGCCTTAGCTCTCCTGGTGCCATGGAGGACACGTCCAGCCAGGAGTCCGGACCAAGCAAAGACACACTGGGCTCCCCAACGCCACAGGAGACTCCTGCCAATTTTATCCATGTCAAGCTGGAGGAGTATGAGCCCACAGACTTCAGCACCAAGGAATTCATCCTAAAGAAAGCCAGAGAGGTCTGCACATGCAGTCATCAAACCATTATCACCTTCCTGTGCCAGCTGTTCCCGGTGCTGGACTGGCTCCCCCACTATAACATCAAGACACAGTTGCCTGGGGATGTCATATCTGGGCTCCTGGTGGGGATAGTCACCATCCCTCAGTCCGTCTCCTACTCCCTCTTAGCCAGCCAGGACCCCATCTACGGCATCTACACCAACTTCTTCTGCAACATCATCTACGTCGCCGTGGCCACCTCGCGGCACAACTGCGTGGGCTCCTTCGGGGTGCTGTGCCTGATGGTGGGGCAGTGTGTGAACCGGCACCTCCAGCTCGCAGGGTACGGCGATGGCAGTGCCCTGCTGCCAGGCAATGCCACCTCCACCAGCAATGGGACGGGCGCCTGCGACAGGAGCTGCTATGCCATCACTGTGGCCCTTTCCTTGAGCTTTCTGGTTGGTCTTTACCAGGTACAAGTCTTCACTCCTGTGCTGTTTCCTCTCTGTCCTTTCCTGCTAGAAATTTCTCTGAGTTTAAGATCTCTAAGCTCCAGTCTTGGTTCAGACTTGTAAGTCATGAGAAACCTTTCTCGGTGTGACTAGATTCCAACATCCTTGAATCCCTGTGAATGTAGTGATCTTAAAAAGTGAAAACATGGCTGCATGGGGGGTTTTGTTTCCCCCATGTGATAGCCCAGATCCCTGGATGTGTCTGCAACATCCTTATGATCAGACACACCAAGGGAGGAGAAGGAACTGTGAACCTGGTTCCCACTACTCCAGTCCTGGAGCTGGGCAGGTTAGAGCAGATTTGGGGCTGACAAGGACCACCCTCAAGGACCCTGCCATGCTCCCTGGCAGTGTCCCCACTGCCTGGGCGTAGCTGTCACTGAACAGCTCCAGGATTTTTCACTGGGACAACTAAAATGCAGAGCATAACAATGCTTTTATGCCACCAAGTGATACTCAGAGCTGCTTTGGTGGAGCTGCTGCCTGGAGTCTCAGTGTTAACCATGCACCCTTACTGCTTCTAAGGAGGCAGCAGCAGGGATCTCGTAGGCTTCTTTGTATGGCATCCCTGTAGCCACAGACAGACATTAATAGGTAGGTCTCTTTAGTTTTTCATATGCCAGATTACTGAAGACAAAGTCCTCTGCCTCACACTGAATGCTCATCAGACAGAGTAGCCAGATCTGCTAAAGTGGGACTAAACTGACATGAATTGCCGGGCACCTCTTCCAGCCCTTCTCATCCATGCTAAAGGTATGGCTGGTTTGCTTTTCAGATCCTGCTGGGGGTTTTACAGCTGGGATTTGTGGCAGTCTACCTGTCAGAACCTCTCCTTGGTGGCTTTGTGACCGGCTCCAGCCTCACCATTATCACCTCCCAGATGAAGTATCTCCTGGGACTGAAAATCCCTCGTCATGAAGGGGTGGGGTCCTTCATCCTAACCTGGGTTGACCTTTTCAGATACATTCAGAATACGAACGTCTGTGACCTGGTGACCAGCCTGGTTGCTTTGGCCATCATAGTGCCTGTCAAGGAGATCAATGACTGGTACAAGGAGAAGATGAAGGCCCCGTTCCCCATAGAGCTGCTGGTGGTCATTGTAGCCACAGTCATATCTCACTACTTCAACTTCGAAGAGCGATACAAGTCTGCTGTTTGCGGGCATATCCCCACTGGGTTCAGGAAACCCACTCTACCAGACATAAGCCTATTTTCCAGTCTGGCAGTTGATGCTCTGCCCATTGCTGTTATTGGCTTTGCAATGACTGTCTCCCTGGCAGAAATCTTTGGCAAAAAGCACGGCTACACTGTCCGTGCCAACCAAGAGATGATTGCCATCGGCATGTGCAACCTGATCCCTTCCTTCTTCTACTGCTTTGCCAGCTCTGCAGCCCTGACCAAGACTCTGCTGAAGGAGTCTACGGGGACCCAGACCCAGATCTCTGGCCTGGTCACCTCCCTGGTGCTGCTGCTGGTGCTGCTGTGGATCTCCCCTCTCTTCTACTCTCTGCAGACCTCCATCCTGGGGGTGGTCACCATTGTCAACCTGCGGGGGGGCCTGAGGAAGTTCCGTGACACCCCTCGGATGTGGCGGCTCAGCAAGCTGGACACAGTGGTGTGGTGGACCACCATGCTGTCCTCCACCCTGATCTCCACAGAGATCGGGCTCCTCGTGGGCGTCTGCTTCGCTCTGCTCTGCATCATCTTCCGCACGCAGAGACCCAGGGCCACGCTCCTGGGCAGGGTCAGCAACACGGACATCTACGAGGACCAGGCCACTTACAAGCAGCTCAGCAGCATCGCCAACATCAAAATCTTCCGCTTCGAGTCATCCCTCTACTACGCCAACAAGGACTACTTCAAGAGTGTTCTGTACCAGAAAACTGGGGTAAATCCTGTTCTGCTGGCTGCTAAACACCAAAGGGCGGGGGCCCAGGCAAACACTGAGACAGGCAACAGCAGGAGCTTTTTGGGCACCGGGTTTGACTGCCTGAAACAGGCCAAGAAAAGGGCTGAGAAGCCTCCAGCAGGTGCCTGTTCTCCCTCCATAGATATGCACACCTTAATCCTTGACTGTGGGGCAATGCAGTTCATAGATACTGCGGGTCTCTCTGTGCTAAAGGAGACACATCACGACTATAAGAAGATTGGTGTCCAGGTGCTCCTGGCCAACTGCAACCCTCCCATGCGCCACCAGCTGCGGGAGGGAGGCTGGGCTGGCGAGACAGGCAGTGATGGTCCCCTGGCTTTCCACAGCATCCACGATGCAGTGAAGTTTGCTGAACGGCGGCACCACGTGCACCAGGAGGAAAGCAAGGAGAAACAGGATGCTCTCCTGCACCCTGAAGACCTGAACTTCCAGGTGTCTTTGTAGACCTGTGTGCGAGGAATGGTTTCTAACAGGGAAGGGTTTGGTACGTACTTGGGAGCAGTTCCAGTCTTTGCTCAGTCAGAGCGCACAGGAGAGACTGTGATGATCTGGGAAGGGGCAGAAGGGTGGGGGGAGAGCTTTGAGGAGAGGCTGGGAACAGGTGAATGCTCGGGAGGGTCTCCAAGGTGTGTCGCGCCGGGGAGAGCCGGGACGGCGACCGAGCCGCTCCCGCACCGCACCTGCCCCGCGTGGCCGCTGGGGGGCGCCAGGGAGACGCGCTGCGGGGTGCGGAGACCCCGCACTGCTGCGGGTGGGGAGGCGCCTTCAGGAGCCTTAAGGAGCATCCCGTTCCACCCCTGCCATGGCAGGGACACCTGCCAGTACACCAGGCTGCTCCAAGCCCTGTCCAGCCTGGCACTGAACACTCCCAGGGATGGGGCAGCCACAGCTTCTCTGGGAAACCTGTGGGAGGGTCTCGCCACCCTCACAGGGAAGAATTTCTACCTAATATCCCATCTAACCCTGCCCTCTGCCAGTGTGTGAAGACATTCCCCATTGTCCTGTCACCCCAGGCCCTTGTAAATAGTCTCTCTCCATCTTTCTTGTCAGTTCCTTTCAGGTACTGGAAGGTCACAATCAGCTCACCCTGAAGCTTCCCCCTTCCCCTTCTCATTCCCCAATCCCAGTTCTCTCAGGCTTTCTCTGTCACAGGTGCTCCCACTCCCCTGGACTGTGGCTGCCATCATTCTGCTGCAACATCAGTCTCAGGAGGAGGTTTTGCAGGGGTTTATCCCCAGAGGTCTGTGAGTGACATGAGCTCTATGCCTGAAAATCCTATTCTCTCTGGTGCCCTGGCATTAACCACCATCTTACAGCTTTTTGGGGAGAGGGAGGGTCAAGATGGGACACAAAGGCAAAGGAAAGATTTGCTGCAGGCAAGGTCAAGAGAGACATGGAGCTTCTGGAGTGGGTCCAGTGGAGGCTGTGGAGATGATGAAGGGACTGGAGCATCTCCCTTATGAGGAAAGACTGAGGGAGCTGGGACTGTTCAGCTTCAAGAAGAAACACTGAGATGGGACCTGAACAACGTCTGTCAGTATTCCATGGTTGAAATCACAGATTTTTCTCTCCCCCAAAAGGTCCCAGTGATCACCAGCTTCTCTTCACAAACTGTAAATCAGGACACCAGTGCCATAGCATGCAAGGGCCACGGTTCTTCCAGTGCCTGGCAGAGTCTGTGCTACCTGCACTGCACATCCACATGTGTGGCTGGATCCTGCCTGCAGCTGGAGATGTGGTGCTGTCACTCCCAGCAGTGGGAGCTGTCCCACATCTTCAGCACTTCCAGGTGGTGCTGGTGGAGGAGCCTCAGCTCCATACTGGACATGGGGACCTGTCCTTTCTGCTGGGCTGGGACAGAGGCAGCATCCTGCTGGTCCTGCTTCTGCATCCCCAGGGTGAGCCCGTGCTCTGAGCTCAGCATTGCCAAGTCCCAGAATAGCTTTTCTTCCACTAATTCCATTTGTAAAAACACCTTTATGTTGCATATTTCATATGTGACTATTCCCCTGGCCTCGTGCAAGTAACACAGCACCAAAGATATCCTGCTGAAGGGAACTGTAGCTTGGAAGCCCAGGAACAGGAGATTGTTGTGAATAAATGGTATGAAAAATGAATCCTACATCTCTGCTCAGGGAAGTGTCTTCTTGTGCTCAAAGGACTATTTTGAATGAATTAAACAGCTTGGTGTGCCCAGCTGCTTGCAGGTCCTTAGGAAAAGGCTGTGTCAGGTGGAGCTGAATTGACTGAAATCTCAGTGCAGACCTTGCAGGAAGGGATGGACAGGTGAGCTCAGCCTGCTCCAGGTGCGGGTGCAAGTGGGGTGCAGCTCTCAAGAGCTCCGACAGTTCTCTCAGGCCATCAGAGCATGAGGCCACTCCCCAGGGACTCATTAGCCATGAGTAATGGGGCAGTTTTGTGAGTGAACAGCAAGTTAGTAAAGAAGTCTTGTTACCTGCAAGGATTATGACCATCCTTCCCCTTTGGAATAGTATTGCCATAATTTTCTTTATAAGACTGTTTATGGAGAAAATGAATTTGTTTTAGTTAGACTTTAGATGCATTTATGGTCTCAGTAGGGTCATAAAGCCATAGCAGGAAATAAAATCAGCACTGATAATTCCTGGGCACAGTCTGGTGCAATTCAGAGCAGATGAGATTATGGTAAGAGCAGCAGGTCCTGCAGCCCCCTGCAATGGGACATGGCTGTTTATGTGAGCAGTTCATGCTCAGGGCTGGGAGGGCTGTGAAAATGCCAAAGAGATACACAGCAGTTTTTATGGGATGCTTTCCATTCGAAAGGAGAGCTGAGCTGACAACCTCCTTCCCTCTGCTTTCCAGCCCAGAGCAGCTGGGATCTTGCTGGCAGTCCTTGCCCTGTCTGCTTGCCCAGATCTCCCATCCCATTGGCTCCAGAACTGCCTTTCAGCCCACAGTTCAAATATCCCGGGGACCCAGCATTCCTCCATTCCCCACAGATTGCCAAGGGAGCTCAAGGATAATTGCTATTTTTATACCAGTTTCTGTGAAGAGGCCCAGGGTTGAAAACGACACAGAGGAGAGATGAGAAGGGGCAAATGACACCATGCAAGGTCAGTTTATACAGTGTCGTGGAAGATCAGACTGGTCTCATCACCTACAGCTCCGGTGGAGGCAGATGTGAGCAAGAAGGGCCAATTCCTGGGGAGGACACAGGGCACTTGTGTGCCCCAGAACCCCACTGCAACAGCCCAAGTCCCCCTGTTTGCCAAAGGGCCTCAACACCTCAGCTGGGCACTGACTCCCCACATCTCCCACCTGGGGACCTGCCTCTGTGTCCCACTGGGAACAGGCTGCACTCCGGGCATCCCACATGCCTGTCCCTCCTAAAGCTTCACCAGGGGCCAAGGAAATGCCATGCTGCTGAAAGCAAATGCTATCCCCCCTAGTAAGCAGCTCACCTGTTATTCTCCTTCTCTCTCTCCCTCCTGCCTTGCTGTGGATCTATAAATACTCCAGGAGTGTGATAAACAGAGCATTGCTGCTAAGGCTTTGTCAGCTGCAGTTGGAGCTGACTGTGCAACTGTTAATTATGCCTCAGCAGCAGCTGGACAGGTTTAAATCCTTTTGATGCTTTGAAATGTTCCCTCTGGGGAAGTTTAAGGAGTAAAGGTTGTGGCTGGTGCTGATTGCTTCCCCTTCTAGAAAGCGTTGGAGACACTGACTGCTGCAAGGAGGGCTGTTCTCCTTGCTCCCAGTGCTTGTTCCTGAGAACACACACCCTGTATAATGGCAAGTAGTTGCTTCTGCAGATCTCTAATTGCAGTAAAGAAGTTACTGTGCTGTCAGCACGTGCTTATCTACCCATGTACATTTTCCCTAGCAGACAAAACTGAGTTGGAAAGAGAAAACAGCAAGCTGCAAGTGATGGCACTGGATTTTCTGGGATAAAAATAAAGGTTGGGGCCAGCATTAGTGCATCACTGGAGATAGCCTGGTGATGGAGAAATCTGCAGGCAGTGGCTTGGGCTAACCAGGTTTGGGTGTGGGTGAAAAGCTCCTGGGGAATTCAGCACAATCCAGGGACCCTTCTGGCCCCCCTTCTTCCCCAGCTGCCCAGGAGCTCACCAGGCTCACTGCACAGCCCAGGCTGGCTGCAGGCAAGGAGAGCATGTCCTTGTACATCCCTGAAAGGGAAAGCTGTGCCATCACCCCTCTGCCCACTCTGCTCCACTGGGAACAGTCACATCAGAGCCTGCTTCCCATAGGGAATAACACCACTCCAAAGGGAGAGGCTGTCAGCTGCCATGGAGGGAAGGAAAAAGAGAAAGGACAGGGATGAAATTATCTGAAGAGGAAAATTGCTCTGGGCAAAATTCTTGCAGTATCCAGGATCCTCACAAGGAGCAGCTGGTCTCTGTGATCTCCTACAAAATAGTGGAGTCAATCCAGTGTCTGCAAATCTTTCTGCAGTTGCTGTTTTGCTATTGAACTAGCTCTACTCTTTGCCCTTTTTTTCATCCTTGTCTGGATGGAGACAATTTACTCTGCTTTGTGTCTGATCATTTTCTGCCTTTTAATCAGAAAGTCCACCAGGGAGAGGAGACAGATCAAAGTCCCTCCTTTTCACTGCCCAGCCAAGGCTCTTGTGCCACAAATCCTGTTGCCCCCAGTCGTTGCCCAGGAACATCTGCTGCCCTTGGCATCCTTGGCAAAATCCTGCAGTGCTGTGATGTTTCACAGTTTTAGGGATACTTTGTGAGTACCTGAACAGCCCTGGCTCCTGAGAATCACTAAAGTTCATGGAGAGAGCTGTTCCATCTTTGAAAAAAGTATATAGCCCACAGTTACGGAAAAAAAAGGTACAGGAAAGGTGCTTTTTTAAGTCTAAAGGCTGAAAAAAAAAGAGTGTCCAACAAGAAGAAAATGTTTCTTTTGTTTTCTTTCTTTCTTTAGTGACTGGGAAATGTGTTTCAGCAGGTACAACTGCGGCTTCTATATGAAGTGGAGACAAGATTAAATGTATTGTAAAATATCTGCCAAGCCAGACAGCAGCTGAGACTCACAAGGCAGGCAATGGATAACAGATACTAAAGTTCACTAAAGCAAAGGAGAAATAACAGTGTTGAATGCTGACAGCTCAAAGTTGTTTCTATTTCAGACCATCCTTGCCAAGGAATCTATTCATCGCTTTTCTGTGTGACATATTTTCATTTTTAAAGAAAAGAACATTTAGTTGGATCTTTGAACTTCCAACAAATGCTTCCCCTCTCTTCTAAGCCCCTGTTTACTCTAAAAGTGACAGCTGGCAGTGTCACGTCCCCTGCCATTACTGCTCTGCCCTGTGAGTGAGTGGGCAGAGCGTGGGTGCCGGGCAGCTCCGTGGGGATGGGGTCACACAGGGACGGGGCAGCTCTGTTGCTGTCAAAAACAAACAAAGAGCCCAACCCAAGGCAGGTAAAGGTTGTGTGGATGTGCCAAGGGGAGCATGGGCTCACCAGCCACTGGATGGCATCATTGTTTCACACGGCTTGGAGTTCTCAGACTGCCCTGGCCCCTGCCCTGGAGCTGCTGCTGGAGCCTGGGCACCGGTTTTTGGGAGGCTGTAGTTCCCCGGATGGTGATGTGACAGTTCATGGCCTGAGGGACACCATGCATTGACAGATCTGCTCCTGCAGGGCAGAGGGCATTGGAAGAGCCTGGTCTGTGCCATGCTCAGCTGTTCCCATGGGTGCCACCACTGTGGGTCCAGCTCCCTGACCTCAGAGACTGGCTGGAGGGTGACAGAGCCTGGGATCCCTTGTGATGGGGCAGCCAGGGATGACAAAGGTGCCACTTTTCTGCATGTCCTCTGCCATCCTGACACAGACCAAAGGGAGCTGATGCCACTGATGAAGTTCCCCCTATGTGGTGCCTTTGGGAAGAGGGAGGACTTGAGACTTGGGAGGTGAGCAGCCATGGCTTAGGTCAGCCAGGGGCCAGAGGCTGGTGGCATTCACATGAGAGGTACAGACATGCTGGAGCTCTACGTGTTTACTCAGGTTCTGTACTCACCTCATTCCACCCTTCCTTTTGCCCACACCTATCCAGACCACCATGCCTTGAAAGCAATGGGATTATTCCTGCTCATGCTCCATGCACGGGATGGGAACATCTCCCTGGGGAAGAGCCAGGCCAGGCAGGGCAGAGGGAAGAGCCCAGCAGGTGGGAAGGTGCCTGCAGAGGGTGAGAAGGTCCCTGCAGCAGTAGGTGCAGCAGAGGATGCCAAGCACGTAACAGCTAAAGGAAAAGAGATCCCCTCCTTTCAGTGCATTGCAGAAGACAGAGGCACACAGCTCACACATTGAGGTGCAGATTGGGAGAAATTAATATTTGAAAAGAAAATGTTAGTCTGGAGGGGTTGGTGATGCTTCCTTGGAGCGTGTAGGCAGCCCTGCTGCTAATGCTGCTTTTTAACTACCTGCATAAACAGCTCCTGCCTCTCCAACTAAGACATACACCTGTTTATAGGCTCTTAGAGCTGTCAAGTTACCCACATTCAGTGCAGATGAAAACAGGAGCATTAGTGCCTCTGTGTGTGTGTGCAAGCAGGGAAGGACCATTCCTGCTTCTTTCCAACAAGGAGCAGAATGCACCCACTGAAACAGGCCTGCGGCACGCTCCAAATATGCAAAAGAGCACAGGACACAAGAGAATTAATGTGGGAACCCCTTGCTGCCAGATACCAAAAACGTGTTCATAATGCAGCAGGAGCAATTAATGGAAGAACAATGAATTGAGGCAGAAGTGTCCTCTCTGGCTGAGGGATTTGCTTAACTGCACATCACTGGAGGCTTGGAGGGTGTCCCAGGGATGCCTATGCTTGCCTAACCCTAAATGCCCAACTCCCTCTTAACCTTTCCCTTAGGTATCCTCTAGTAGCCATGACGGAGATAAAATATGGGATTAGACAGACCACTTTTGTTCCCCAAGCACTACAATAACTGGGCTGACTCCTGCTGGGATCCCTCAGGCTCCTGTAGCCAGACCACAGGCAGCCAATTCTTTCTTTTCTTCTAATTTTTCCTCCTTTTTTTGCCCTTGAAGCTGTGTTCATGCAAATAACTCTGCGTGGCCTTGAAGAGGAAACCCAGGAGCTGCTGCTGGTAAAAGGTGATCTCCTCATGCTGAGCCCTGCCACCCTCATGTCCACCAGCCTGCCCTTCTATGCCCTTTGTTTAGCTATAAAAATCTGCTGAGTTTGGGAAGCTGCAGAACAAATTTCCCTTCAAGGCTTTGCACATGTTGCAATGCATTTTGCCAAAACCAGTGTGGAAACTGTAGAAAGGAGATGTGAAAGTGGCTGAAGGTTAAATGTGGCACAACAGGTGAATTAAATTTGGATGGGGAATTTCTGGTGTTTGTTTCTTGGAAGGAAAAATACTTAGTTGTCTTCTGCATTTATTAGTCCCTGGGCCAGTTCTGCAAATCCCAGCTGTGTTTTCAGTCCCAGCCATAGAGAAGGACAAGCCAGATGTCTGTCTTGTCAAAGCCCAGCCCAAGCATGGGGGTATCACAGCTCTGAGATGGGCAGCTCTAGCTTAACTTTTGTTCTGCTGGGCTGCTGCAGATCACTGAATGTCATCCTGGAAACATAAAAGGAATGTTTGAAAGCACCATTTTGGGAAGTGCCAGGGCAAACATGGGGTGCTGGAGCACAGGAAGCTGCCAGGGGCTCAGGCACTTACTGCCCTTAGGCAAAGGATTTGTTGTCCCTGTGTCCTGATTAAGCATGAGATTGCCAGAAAGGGTTTACAAACCACCTGCAGGCTCCAATCTGTTCTCATCTCTGTGAACAACTCTGAATACAGAATCTCCTCCTTCTCCTTTTGTATTTGAAGATTTTTGATAGAGATTTAATGACCAGAAATAAAGTTGCTCCACTAAGCAGGTAAACGACTTAGGAAATCAGTTTTGCATCTGCAAGAAGGGTCTCATTTTTCCTTCCTGAGTAGCCAAGGGCATTCCAGAGTGCCACCCTCTCCACGGGGACCAGCCTCCACTTGCTAAATGGCCTTGGCTCCAGTGGGCTCCTGTTTCACACTGACCTGAGCTGACCTGGCTGTGTGGCTGAGGCTGTGCAGTGCCCCAGACACCACTGCCACTGCTCACACAGCTCCAGCAGCCCCAGGAAACTCCCTGCTAAAGCCACAGCGTCAGCCTGTGGTTTCCAGCATGGAGCCAAGGGTGAAGGCTCCCCAAAGGCTAAGGAGTGGGAAGGAAGAAGTCACTCTCCAGGTTTATTTTTGTTTGTATTTTAGTAGTAGTGCTGCTCACAAGTGGAATCATCTACGTGCTGCCATGGAAACAGCAGCTTTGGTCCCCAGTGTGGTTTGCAGCCATCTACAAGGAACAGTGGTTGGCCTGTTGGTGTAAAATAATCCAGGGTGGTGCCGGGTGGCCAAGGAAAAGCCGCACTCAGACATGACAGGATGTGCTTGTCACACGAGATGATGGGACATACATCCTGCAGGCAGGAGTGGGGATGTCCTGTCTGGAGACGTGCAAAGCCAGTGTGAATTCAATGGGTTTGAGTGTTTGATTCCCAGGGGCTGCAGCACTTTGCCTGTGATGCTCACTGGCATTTGCGCTGCCGGCTTTTTGGTTCATGGGAACGTGGGGACCTCCGTGCAGGGGGGTGTTGTCCTTCCTCTGCTAGGAACAGGTGAGGGTAGATCTATGTACAGTTCTGGGCTGCTTTGTACAAGAGAGACATGGAGCTCCTGGAGCGGGTCCAGCAGAGGCTGTGGAGATGGTGAAGGGACTGGAGCATCTCCCTTATGGGGAAAGGGTGAGGGAGCTGGGACTGTTCAGCCTCAAGAGGAGACACTGAGAGGGGACCTGAGCAATGTCTGTCTGTCGGTGTCTGCAGGGAGGGGTCAGGGGATGGACCAGGCTCTGCTCGGGGGTGCCCAGCAATGGGACAAGAGGCAACGGGCAGGGACTGATGTCCAAGAAATTGCACGTGAACATGAGGAAGAACTTCTTTTCTGTGCATGGACTGAGCACTGGAACAGATTGTTCAGAGAGGGAGTGAAGTCTCCCTCACTAGGGATATTCCAGAACCATCTGGAAACAATCCTGTTCCATGTGACCCTGCTTAAGGAGATGGGATCAGTGACCAACTGTGTTCCCTTCTCCAACCTCCCCCATTCTGTACCTGCTGGCTGCTGGAGGAGGCCAACACTACTGTCCAATCTTTAGAGGCCCTTCAGCAACATCAGTACCCAGCGCTGGGCAGATTTGGGTTTCTGCATCCCTGGGATCTGCCTGGAAAACCCACACAGGCAGTGTAGAGGCTCAGGACTCCACCTGAAGAGTCCATGGAGAAGCTGATTTCTCCTTGTTGACAGAAAAAGCAGCTCAAGCAGGCTCCTAAAATGTGTGCATTGAACCTGCTGAGCTGAGCTTGCACACCTGTATTCCTTTCCCCACCAGTCCCACAGCCAAGCGCAGCCCTGTCTGAGCCTTGTCCAAGCCCTGTCCAAGCCCAGCCTGACAGTCATTCATTCAAGCAAAATTCTGAAACCCCTTCATTTCTGCTTGAGCTCATCCTTTGAGATCACCCATGGCCACACTTTATATGTGTGAATGAGGCTCCTGAGCTCAGATGCCAGAAGAGAAGACACTCACTTTCTGGGAGCGTTTGCAAGGGTTAACCTGATTGCAAACACCTCATTCAGCCAAGCAAAGAGGAGAAAAATTACTTGGCTTTAATCTGCTTTGTCTTCAGAAATATTTCATAAAAGAGGGGAAAATAAATTCAGGGGGGCTTGTGGGCATCCTGAGAGCAGAAAAAGAGGTAAAATTAATCCTATCAATAATCCATGATGAATGATTCACTCAGCTTTCTTATTCAGAGTTGCATATATTTATCTGTATTCACGCGGAGATGCAGAACTCATGGAATTACATACAGACTCATATGCATATAAATGAGGAAGCCCAGCGAGGGTTCTGTATCCCAGCAATTCTTCCATGTGCTCTGGCAGGGGTAAGGAAAGGAAGGGGCCTGTGTTGCCCACCTTCCTGGCAAGAGACTGATAGGAAGAAGGGTTCCAAAGCCAGCCTGCCCTGGTGTCCAATGCGCTCCTTGCTGGCTGTGGGAGAGGTGACACTGCTGTCCCCAGCCCTCAGCTGGCTTTTTGCCGCTCCCCTGCACTGAGGCTTCCCTCTCTTTTGCCACATTACACTGGAATCCTTTTTCTGGTCTCAGTGGTGTGGTCCCAGCCTCCTGGCAGCAACATCCAATGTCTCCTGCAGTGCAGAAGGACAAACCCCTGCTGGCTCCCCTCAGCTCTGGGGGCATGGCAGGAGGCAGGAGATGGATTTCTACCTCTTAGGCAGGTCTTTTTCTTCCAAAACTTCTTTGCAGAGGAAAGAACCAAGTGGAAAATTTTCATTAGAAACAGGGCTTTTAAAAAACAGTTAAAAGAAAATGCTGTTGTGTCACAGTTCTGTGGCTTATGGAGAGAGGATTGAAATGGCCTCTCCCAGGAGGAGTCTCATCCTTAAATTTCTGATGGATTGTTTAGTAATTTCCAGCTCATGGACTGTAAATGTGTAATTTGGCTCCAGCTCTAACTCTCCAGCTGTGCTGACATGGTTGTCCCTTGCTTTGGTTTCATCTCTGGTCCCAAGATTATAAATATCTCACATGTTCACTCTGAGGGGGTGTTTCAATGCCTGCAAAATAGTTTTGTGACCCTCACATGAAACCTGAACTAGGTCAGTGTTATGAACAGTGAGAGTTATGCTGTTAAAAATTAATGCAAATATTCTTCTTTAAAGCTAAAAGTCAGACCTGCCTTAAACTGGATTTTAAATGCGTGTATCCAGGTAGTGTTATAAATAACATATGGTGGATAGTTCAAAGTGCTCTGTAAATAGTGATGTTCCACATCATAGATGTCAGAGTTGGATTATTTAAAGGCCTCTGTTTAGGTATCACCAGTGTGACCCTCTTCTTAATTGCTTCAGATTTGACCTGCTTCCCACCTATGCCCAGCTAAGCACTTTTACCAGGAGTCCGGGAATCTGGATTCATGACAGTCCTGTGGCATCCAGAGCACTCCCTTTACTGAAAAATGTGAAGAAAGGAGCTGGTGACAACGAAGACTCTGTGTAAGGATGAGCATCATTTCAGCTGATACTGTAAATCAGATGCAGACCAGAATTTTTCTCCTGCCTCACCTCTTCACAATGATTTTCCTCACAAAATGGACTGGGATCCAAACCACTGGGAAATCCCAGATGTTCAGTGCAGCATCCAGACTTTTCAGCTTAGCTCTGGGTACCAATATGTCCCATGGCCCAGGCAGAGTGCCTGTTTCAGGGTCAGCCTCTGAGTGAGAGCAGGTAAGCTTGCATTGAAAACGGAATAGAAAGAAAGAAGTTCTTTCCCAGTGGAGTGGGAGGGCTGCATGATCTAATGGTGGGTATAGCCCTAAGAAACTTAATTTATTCAAGCTCTCTTCTTAATAAAAACCATCCCACGCAGCTGGGCAAAGGAGACCATGCCGTGTTCAAAGGGAACACACCATGCACACCAAAAAGCTTCTCTGTTAAGTTGGTTTTATCTCCCTCTCTGTGCCTGAAAGCCCTGGCAGTGATCTAAAGCAGCAGTGGAGTTACACCCGCAGAAGTGAAGGCAGTGAATTCCACTGCAGAGTGACTGTGATTCAGTCTCAATGAATCACTCAGCCACCTTTTTCCTCAACTAGATCTTTGGATTTATCATTGTTAGAGGTGGGAAAAAAGGGAGAAAGATGGGAAAAAAAAGGCAAAATGAGAAGAAAAAACCCTACTGCTTTATCTCCCTCTCTAATCTTTTTCAATTTTCCTTTTTAGAAATTTAATTACATTTTTTTAGGCATCCCATTCAGTTTGAATAAACCTTTGATAATCCTGGAGGGGAATCTGCATTAAAGGGAGTGAGGGTGGAATATGACCAAAAGTGATGACAGCACTGGGGTTCAGCATGACCTGTTCTCAGGTTCAGAACACCCAACAGTGCAAGAGCCCTGGACTCTGCCTCCTCCATGCTTCAAAATCCCTTTCCTACTTCATGGTTTGCACCTGTTAAATCAAAGAGAGTGCCTGGATCCTGAGGTTAGGACTGCAAAGGTGCAGTGCCAGGCAACCTTGATGTGCTCAGCCACTGCCCAGTCTTGAGGATCTTTATGCAAGCGGCTCCTGTTTGTTCCAGCTTCTCCCTTGGATCTCCATCAACCCAGACCATCCTCCCCACAGCAAACACTCTGCTATTCCAGGTTTTGCCTGGATGGAGAGATAGCTCTGTTTACACAGAATATTACTCTCCCCAAATATTGTCAATACAGACACCCCAAAGGGTCAGGAGGAGAGGAATTGGTGGGACCTGGTGCTGGTGCAATGGGTGAGTGCAGGCTGGGATTATTGCCCCGTCCTCCAGCAGGCCATGACCATACCCCTGCCAGCCACAACCCTGGGGCCGAGGAGGTGAGGACCTAAAATGTCAAGACCCTCCTCCAAACTGCAAGTTTGGAATCTGCCTCCTGGCATTCAGGTTTCAAAGTGCATTTCTCCAGGACTGCTGTGAGCACAGCAAGGCTGGGGCAGTAGGTCACTGCAGTGCCAGCAGGAAGGGGTTGTTGCTCAGTTCTCTTTCCTATCACTCTCCAACTTGATGGATGCAGGTGAGCAGCTTTAATCCTGACCCACAGTGCTGGTGGTCCTCAATCCAGTGAAGCTTTTAAAGCACATTTGACTTCACCTGCTCTAGCAAACTTCAGGATGTGCTCAGCTTAGGGCTCCGCAGCTGATGTTTTCCCTTTTGTCCCATTAGGCTCATTAGTAGCTGCTGTTGGAGATCCTGACTGAGAACAGTTGTGAAGGCTGCTCTGAGAACTCAAATGTTGTCAGGAAGATCTCTAACTGCTTGCTTCATGAAGACATATCAACCCATATTTGTATAAATTCAACATTAAAGCTAGAGGGTATACTAATGAACAGATACTAATAGTATCTATTATTATTAGAGGCTAATAATGTCCAGGAAGGTCACATTAGTAACATGGAGAGAAAATTAAGACAGAACAAATTGTTTCAGGAACTTTAACTGCCAGTATTAAAATGACCCATCTCGGCTCCACCCAGACCAGCTTCATTCCCTTTGTCCTTGACCGTGCAAGTCTGAGAAAGTCCAAACTACGGCAAGGTGTTTTCTCATGGATTTGATATTTTATACTTTTCTTAATGTTATTCTTTCTCTGTCTTTCAGTTACTATAGTGATGGACAAGCACATGAAAAACATGAGGCCTAGCAGCCTGGGAGTGTGTGTTTGCCTACAATGGCTGTAAATTTTTTGTTAAATCCTCTGAAAAATCTTTGCCCAAACCCCACAGATCTTCGAAAAAAAGGGTCCTATCAAACAAATTGATAATAAGATGTGTTTAATATACTTTTCTTTTGAAACTTGATGTATTTTGTCAGCAAGCAACACATATTGCAAGTCTCTAGGTGCTCTGGTTTCTCCTCCATCTGTTGGAGATGCCCCTTTTCCAGGTGCAAGGACCTCAGTTGTGGTTAAAGGGGATGGAACAAATAGCTCCAGACCGAATTACTTCTCTGAACTTGTGTGCACTCTGGATCATCCTGTTAGGGTGCAGTTCTGCTCTGAGAAATCCCAGCCTGAAGATCTCACAGTGCCTTCCCTCAGAGTGACCCCCTCCCAAAGTCCCAAAGGTATTGTACGAGTGCAGCAATCTGCCTGAGTCCATGACATGGAACTCACTCAGCAAACTCAGCCTCTCGGAGTCAGATCTGCCCACATTTGCAGTCAGAAGCTACTTCAGGATGGAGAGGCCAAGCCAAACAGCTTTGCCCTGTGAGTTAGATTTCAGCTTGGGAGTTATCCACCCTGGCATTTGCTGTTGGGCACAGCATGGAACCTGGATAGTTACAGAGAGAGAGGGAAGGAGGACCCAAGTCTCACACAGACCTGGAGGTATTGGTGATTGAGGGAATCCAGTGAGACCCTGGAGCTGACGCTGAGTGCTGGGGTTGGAAAAATATCACTGCACCCCCAAAAGCAGGGCTGGGCAGAAACACTCCCTGCAGCTGTGAGTACCAAGCCTCATGTTTACATGAGATAGTGACAGGCAATTTCCAAAGAAGAAACTGCACAAAGGCACTGTAGCTTGAAATACCCAAACCCGAAAATGCAACTTTAGAAGTGAAAGGTGAGCATATCTGGAAATGGAGCTGCTCAGATCCTGCGTTTATGCTCAGTCTGATATTTCAACGGGTATTAAAAAAATTCAGATGATGGGCTGGTTGTGCTGTCCTCCTCTGCCAAGACTGAGATTTGTTAAGGGTCTCAGGACCAGATTTCAGCTGCCAAAGCTCTAATAATGTCAAACGGGCAGGACTGACACTACAAGTGAAAAAGCACTTGCAGTATGCTTGGAAATATTGACAATGTTTTTTGATAAATACATTGCAAGAACTTCACCAAAACCCCCTCAGATCTTTAAAAAATGGGTCCTATCAAACAAGTTGATAATAAGACGGGCTTGTTCCGCTTCCCTTCTGCACACAAGCAAACCAGCAAACCCGCAGAATCCCGAAGTTGCTTTGAAAGCGGGAGAGCGAACCATCAGCATTTGCCGGGGTTACGGGAGATGCGCCCTTCCCACAGCGCTCGAGTGAAACCTGGGGAGAAGGGGCCAAGGGGGTGCAGAGAAAAGATTCGGCTGCCGGGGGGGACGGACCCGAATTTCCCCCCGCGGGGCGGGGAGGGGGCCGGGCATCCCCCCGCTCTCCGCGGGGCGGGCCGGGGGCGGGCGCTCCCCGCGGCCGCGGAGCGCCGGGGCGGGAGCGCATCCCGCACCTGGGCAGTACCCACCGCAGCCCCCCCCCCTCGCAGCCGGGCAGGACTCACCTGAGCCCCACACCTGGGCAGGAGCCGCCGCAGCCCCGCGGGCGGACAGCGCGGCCGCCCCGTCCTGCCCCGCCGCCGCGATGAGCAGCCGCGCCGGGGGAGCCGCGCCGGGCGCCGCGGGGCTCTGGCCCGGCCACGGTAAGGGGGACGAGGAGGAGGAGGACGAGGGGGCGAAGGGAAGGGGCAAAGCGGGGGGGCTCCGGTGAGATCGGGGACAAACTCGGCCGGGCTCCGCTCCGGTGCGGGTTCGTCCGTCTTCGTCCCGTGTGCGCCCATGGGCAGCGCCCCGGAGCTGCGCGGGTGCGGGTGTAGTGCCGGCATCCCGAGGGTGCGGCTGTAGTGCCGGCATCCCGAGGGTGCGGGTGTAGTGCTGGACATCCCGAGGGTGCGGGTGTAGTGCTGGACATCCCGAGGGTGCGGGTGTAGTGCCGGCATCCCGCGGGTGCGGGTGGAGTGCCGGCAGCCCGCGGGTGCCGCTGTAGTGCCGGCATCCCGAGGGTGCGGGTGTAGTGCCGGCATCCCGAGGGTGCGGGTGTAGTGCCCGGCATCCCGAGGGTGCGGGTGTAGTGCCCGGCATCCCGAGGATATGGGTGTAGTGCCGGCATCCCGAGGGTGCGGGTG
>JAWWEE010000025.1:16920429-16958770 GCA_035221455.1 Xenops minutus
ACAGGTACAGGTGGAGCGGTTCTGTGCGGGTGTGATGTACAGACAGGTACAGGTGGAGCGGTTCTGTGCGGGTGTGATGTACAGACAGGTACAGGTGGAGCGGTTCTGTGCGGGTGTGATGTACAGACAGGTACAGGTGGAGCGGTTCTGTGCGGGTGTGATGTACAGACAGGTACAGGTGGAGCGGTTCTGTGCGGGTGTGAGCATCTGCTAGTGCCGCTGGGCTGGGCGACTCGGCAAAGTGCTGGAATGATGGTTACTGACCCGCGGGAAGGGGAGAAACATGATTGCGGCTGGGAGAGAGCAGGAGCCCGGGGTCACAGGGAAAGTCACTGGGCACAGAGGCTGGTCAGGCTCTACAGGAGCAGTAAACTTTACTTTAATGAGAATGGATGGTTGTCCCTGGAAGTGTCCAAAAAATAGTAGATGTGGCGCTTGGGGACATGGTTAGTGGTGGCCTTGGCAGTGCTGGAGAAGTGGTTGGACTCGATGATCTCAGAGGTCTTTTCCAACCTTAACAATTCTATGATTCTGTGGTGAAAGAAGGCATTTTCCAGGACTGGAGCTATGGGGATTCAGGCAGCTCTGTGCTCTGACAGTTGTGTTCCAGGGTCCATAGTGCAAAGCCTTCCAGTTGTATCCGAGCTCTCCAAGCTCTGTATCCGTTCCAAGCTCGCAGAGGTCAAGCATGTTGTTGCTGCTGAACCTTGCTCAGACTTACTCCGAAGCTGAGGGAAGTTTGGAGGAGTCCAGCTCATGTCTATGTGCTTCGGTTCAGATGCCTGGAGTGGAGCCAGTTTGTGGATCCGACGCCAGGAGAGACAGAGCTGTGTCTGTGAGTGAGAAACTGCTGTCACTTCCTCTAACCCCCAAGGCATCTTTCCTTGCTCCAAAACAAACTTCACCCTTGGAAACTTGATAGAGGGTGAGTAATTAAACCATTACACAGCTGCAAGTTTCTGCTGGTTCAGGGAGGTGAGGAAGGAGTCAGGTCCTGGTTTGCCAGCTTTAAGCTCCCAGATGGTGGTGGCAGTTGGCTTGGACTGTGCTTTGATGTGTGTGATGTCACTATGACTTAATTTCGTCTTAAAAATAAAATACTTCTCTTTTAATGGGAATACTACCCTGTGTTTCTTAGAGGAGAATGATTTTCTCTGTCCCCTGTTACTGCAGTTGACTATTTTTACTTGGTAATGGCAAGATGGAGGTTTTTTAGGAGATTACTTGGATTTTTTCATTGTAGCAGCAGATGATGGATAGCCTGGCTGAGGTCAGTCTCTGGGGAAGATAGCTTGGGATGTGCAGCAGCCTGTGCAGCACCACGCTTTGGGGGAAGAGCAGTGGTGCAGGAGCCATGGGTTCATCCACCCCTGCTCCCAGGCAGCAGGGATCCAGGGATCTGACTGCCTGTGTCATTCCCACCAGGAAGGGGGACTGCTGCAATGGGCAAGGAGCAGCAGCATTCCTCTCCTCTGAACAGATCTTCACTGCCACTTCTTTCCTCTCCCAGCCTGACCTTGGCACTGTCAGCACTGTCCAATAATGCCGTTGAAAAACAAACATATGAGTCAACCTGTGTGCTTGCTTAAATAATATGTGCTTATACACCAAGGTATGTTTAACTTATTTCTTTAAACAGGCTCCGACTGGGGATAGAAATAAATAGTTTAGTTTCCCCAGGACTTTGTAAACACTGATTTAAAAGTAAGAGGAGCAAGTGCTCTGACTGCACTTCTTGGCTCATTAAAGCCTTCTAGGAAGTCTTCAAATCGTACATGCAGCTCCTCTGCGCCAACTGTGTGCCTGTGAGTGCCATCAGTGGTTCTCCCCCACCTCCTCCTCCCAATCATCTGGAGCCAGCTGGCATGCCTGGAGTTTTCCCCGTTTTCTCCCCTTTTTCAGGTATTTCCTATCTCCAGGAAGTCTGAGTCAGGACAAAGAGCAAAGTATGGGTACCTGCCAACATGGGTCTACGCCCTTTAGGTGACAGCTGTCTGGACCTGGTGGAAGGGGTTGCCAGATGAATGTAGGGGACATCCAGCTTGACATAGGACAGAGGGTGTAGGAGTCTGTGTTATGAGTGGGGCTGAAGAAGAGGAGATGGGAATTCCCCACTTCTCCCATAAGAACACCTCAGGTCTGTCCTGCCTTCCACACTCCCCTGCTCCTGTAGACAGGAAGACTCAGTGCCTGGGAAGATGTGGAGGGCAAGATGAGGACCACAGTGGGCACTGACCATGCTTCCTACTGTCTTCTACACTCTAGAAGCAGCAAGCAAAGGGTATGCAGTGTGTGCCGAGAAGGTGTGAGGAGGCAAAATATTGCCTTGCACATCCAACTGTCACACTACACAATATGGAAATATTCCTTGTGGGTTTGTGTTTGAAACCACAGCTGTCATTTGAGGGAAAAGCAGGAGAATGCTGTCCTTCCAACACTTGCTGGTGTGCAGGAACAGAGAAGCAGAGTAGGGTTGTCCTGTTCGCAGAGGCACAAGTGAAAGTAATCTGAGTAACATATGGGGTGACAGTGTGCCAAGTCCATAGAGGTCCTGTGTGAGGGCATGCTGATCACTAAGCTCCTTGAATGACCAAGGTCTAGGGTGGGAAAGACGGGCAGTTCCTTCAGGTCTCCAGGGGAGTGAATGGCAGCATATTTTCTGCACCTTCCTCCTGTGTGTGTGTGTAGGAATTAAGCCATAGAAAAGGTAACATGCACATTTAACTGTATGTGTGGGCATGTGTGGCCACAGGTATTTGTCTGGGCAGGGGGCATTTGTGAAGAACCTCGTTGTGATGCAGTTTATGGGCAACAGGGGGTCAGTGCTTCGTGGCTTTTGCATTTAACCTCCTTGCACTTCTGTTTCCTGCAATTCCCTGCTTTCCTTGATGCATTTTTTTTTTTTTTGTGGGGCTGCCTTACTCTGAAGGAGCTGGTCGTTGTCAGCATGATCTAACCTTGGCCTCGGGTGGGACAGAGGGTGGATTGCCTTCCACTGGAGCCTTGATTTGTGGGTCAGGAGATGGGAGAGGGATGGGCCAGATGCTTGTTCTCTCAGCTAACATGAAACCAAACCAAATATTTTCAAGTCAGCTGACTTTAATCTGGTCTTTTTGTATAATTCCATTTATTAGAATGAATAACCTAATTCAGGCGCCCCTCAACCCTAATGCCTTCGAGTGGCTGCAGACATGGGGGTTACAGTGAGAGACGCAGCCAGCAGTGCACAGGGGAAAGCAAATTACTCTGTAAGAAGGCAAATGGAACTTTGGTAATTTTATGTGATTAGGGAAACAATTAGAGAAGATAGCTGGAGGTGCATTTGCCCAGTGGTTTGTGTGCTGGTGGAGATGGGTGGTGTAGTGGCAGTCGCTCTCCAGGGTGAGAGTCATCCCTGAGCACAGGGCACAGCGTCAGGGTGCAACAAAAGCTCAGCTGAGTCCTGTGGCCAGACTGGGATGGGGAGATAAGGGTGAAAAGCTGCTTACTCCCCCTTTCACCATGCATGGGTGATGCTGGGGTGTTTTTCCCATGTTCTGGTGCAGACAGGAAGGTTTGCTGATTCACAGACGGGTTTTACAGACCCCTGACTTGGTATTGTCTAATGCAGCAGGGAGTGAGTCTGGACCTGTTGCACAAAGTTAAGCAGGGAGATGCTTTTCTTCTGGGTTCTCCCCTTTGCTCCCAAGATGCCTGGATCCATATTTCACAGAGCTGAGGCAGCAGTTCCAAGCCCTGCCTTCAGTGTATCTCATCCCCACCTACTCCACCCTGCCCTCATCCCTCCCATCTGCAAAGGTTCTCACCCCCACAGTATTTAAAGTCAGTGAGCTTTGCGTGGGCTCGACGCCTCTGAAAACCAGCCCTGCGTGGTCCCTCTCCCACGTGCACCCATTCCCACTGCACCCCACGCTCCCGCTGCCTCCCTCCCTAACTTGGTTCCTGCCCTCTGAGCCCTGGCTGGGCGAGAGCCCAGTTCCACCACACAATGTGGAGCCGAAGCCCTGTTGGTGGCACAACTTCCAGCACACACATAGGGCTGCTGCTGGTGACAGCAGAGCAGCAGGGTCACAGCTCTGTCCCAGCTCAGGGCCAGCGTGGGGTGAGGGCAGGGCACCCCCTCATCCATCTGCTCGGGCTCCATCTGCTCAGAATCACGTTGCTCATTATTGTGAGGCTTGTTATGTGCTGTGACTTTCCCTCCCCACTTTGGTTTGAGATGGCACAGACAAGTTCTGCCCTTATTGTAGTTCCCATGGAGACAGATTGGATGCTGTACATTAAAGGGGGGTGAGGCACAGTCAGCTCCTGCCTGGGCCAGCAGCTCCCCCCATTCATCTGCACAGCATCTTTCCCAGTGGGAACCCAGGCACAGGCCCTTTGTCTTCTGAAACAAAAGCCTAAACCATGTCCTCCTCTCTTATTCTTTGTGCAGGGAGTGTCTGACTCTTGCTGCTGCTGGGCTCTGGGGACACCTATGCTGTGGCTAGTCCTGCCTCAGGGTTTCCACCTTTATGCTTGAAAATTCTCAAAATGAGTAAAATTTGACATTACCCCTTTCCAGCATCTGAGCAGCCACTCTCAAAGCATCTGTGAAAAACTCACAATACCATCTTCAAATGCAGAAGGGTTCATTTGGACCAATGAATCCATCTGTTTTATGGTGTGCCATGGCTGCTTTAACATTAGGAAGGTCACGTGTCACCATTCTCAGAGGTCTCCCTGAGATGACTTGAGGGGTGTGGCTGAACATTTGGATCCAGGAAATTAATTCTTCCATGCATGAGTCCTTGTTCATCAGACAAGAAGGTGTTGAGGTGTCCTGGCTCTTGTGTGGCACCTCAGCTGAACATGAGTGATTATGGCTGGGCCCTGGTAGTGAAGTGACTGGCAAGGTGAGATCCAGGCTAGTTTCATATGGACCAGAAAAGTTTGAGGAGAATGTTTGTGGTGATCTGCCTCTTTCATGGTGGCCATGGCTGCTTTAATATCAGTGAAGTCAACGCTGCCACCAATAAAGCTCTTCTCAGAGGTCTGTCTGAGAGAGCTGGAAGGCTGCAGCTGATTTTAGATGAGCCAAAGCAGTGGAATGTCCTTCCTTTTCATGGCCCATCCATGGGGTTGTTACAAAAACATGTTTTTCCCTAATGGGAAAACCTACAAAGCAAATTTTTTATCATTCAGCAGAGAAGGGAAAAAAGAAATAAAATAGAAACCCAAAACCAGTCAACACTATCCCCAGAAAAATAAGGGAAGGTTGTAGCAATGAATATAAATTAGGAGTTGGAACATGTAAGTGTCTGATAAGGGAGTCTAAAGGAGTCACTGAAATAATAATGAGCAGGAGAGTTAAGGATGAAGGGAAAGCATCTTCCAAGAACATTAAGGATCAACAGAACATTACATTCAGAGTAACTGCTTTGCTGGGTTCAAATGGTAGAGTCATAGCAGGAAAAGACAGTTAGGTTGAACTCCAGCATAAAGGTTATTCTCCAAATCACCTTCCTCTCTGCCATTGCTATCACCAAACTTCCAGGTGTGAAAAAGTACTGGCCATGTAGTCAAGGGGCAAAATTGTCATTATTATAATACTTTGGTCTTAACCTAGTGCATTTTTTACTTAGTACACTTTACTGAAGGCAGCAATGTCATTATTTAATCCTTTTAGAAAGGGTGCTGAGAGAAAAGGGAGTTTATCTAGATCAGTATCTGTGATAGGACCAGGTATAAACCTTGCTCTGCAGAGCCCCAGCTGCTTGTCTGTGCTCTGTGTCCATGGCACAGCTCATATACCCCGTGTTACTGTGGCACTGAGTTATGCCAGTGAAAGGGGACTCAAGGAAAAACAGATCCACAGTTGAAAATCTTGCCCACCCTAAAGCTGACAGAAATATTATCCCCTATTTAATCTGTGTATTTTTAAAGCCAGAAAAGGGCTTTTCTGGTTGTCTCGTCTGCTCTCCTACCTACAAAAGAAAGACACGAGCAAAAGAAAAACCATAGCTAAGGAAATGTCTTCATGATCAATTCCAGAAATACCAGATGGGGAATAATAAAAAAGAAATAAACCAGTTGTTTTCTTTAATAATGAAAGAAGACAAAACTCCCCCACAAATCCTGTTTAAATTCTCCCTTGATTCTGTGGATTTGGAAGCTCTGGAAGGACAGAATGAAAGGAATTATTCCAGGCAGTGGTTTGACCCCTCAAGAGGGGATGATGGCTGCAGGAGGCATGGCCTTCATGCCACAGGAGGATATCTCAAATCTGTCCTGCCTGACCTTAGGTAAATAACTGTCTTAGATAAATAAGTCTGTCCTGCTACTGCCAGTGAGAAGAAACAGGAGAACTTTGCTGCTTCAGTTTTATGCTTGAAATGTGTCAGGAAGAGCACAGCAGCTCTCCAGGAGTGGTGGGAGCTGCCTGTCCTGCAAGGACTCTGATGTGCATAACTTTCGTACCTAGAGGGGCAGAAGAGGGATAAAGTAAGAGGCTGAACAGTGTGAGTGACTGAATATTTGGGGCTTGTACTGCTCTTCTTAATTTTGGGAGATTTCTAGGGAAAGAAAAGTTGGTTTGGTTTGGGTTTTTTTGAGAAGGGAAAACACGATCAACACACTGTGGGATGCTTGTACAAGAGAGTCTTTAGGGCTGGATTTGCTTGTGATACACAGTGCTGCGGGTCTGGATATCACCCCTCTGCCCTCATGCTGAGAAGATGGGGTGAGAATTTAAAAGTAAAACAGGACCTGTGGCAAGCACATAAGAGCAAGTTGCTGCTGGTGGAAGATGAAGTTCCCTTTCCCTCCTCCTCTTTGCCTTCATCCACTTTCCATTCTGGAGTTATCCGTGTTCTTAGATCTGACTTTCTAGTCATGCTGCACATGGACCCGCTCTCAGAAAAATAGGGAATTCAAGCATCTGCAGCTTCCAAAGTCTTTCAGTGGGAACCAGGCTAAATAATCCACCCCGTCTTGTACCACAGGGAGATGTCAGAGAAGTGCAGAGTAAGCATCTCATTGCTGGTATGGGTTTAGGAGTCTTGTTGGTCAGTGGAAAATCACAGGAGCTGATAAAAACTAATTGCAAAGATGCCTTTTATGAGTGCCCAATATTCCACGTGCTCTGCTTGGCTGCATTATTTTATTGATCAGATCCCTTCTATTATAGCTCACAGCAGAAAACAACCAGCCTTCTGCACTTCTGTTTACATTTAATAAAATACAGCATGTGGAACTTGGCGCTGTGATGATTAAAACACATCCAGGAAAGCTGGGAATCAGAGGAACAAAGGGATTTCCTTTCTGCTGCCCGTTCAGTTCAGGATTTCCCTGATCCATTGAATAGCTATTACCACTGGAGGAAGTGACTGCTGCAAGAGAGGGGAAAGGTGGATTCTTCATGAGACACCACCCTGTGTGAGACCTGTGGCTGGCAGTCTGTTGTGAAGTCAGGGCAATGTGAGCACACATATCTGTGAAGATGGAAGTGCAAGGGAAGTTATTAGCTCAGAGAAGACAAGTGTGCCAGCCAGCCAGCACAGAAGGGTGAGGGAAAGGCTTGGGGCAGATGAAGGGTTACCAGGAGCCAAGCATTCCTGCTGCATGATGATGAGGAGGACTGTGGTCTGTGAGCACGCTCCATTGTTTGCTATTATCAAGAATGATAATGGTGGCAGCAGATTGATTGCCTCTCTCTGGCTCATCTGTGTTTATCTGCATCCCAAGAACTCCCTTCCTTCTCCTCTTGGCATCACTGCCTGACAGATGAACTGTGAGGTGTTCTGGGATGTTTGGCTCTGCAGTGTTTGCCAGTTAGTTCCTTTCGTTTCCTCTGCCACATCCCTGTTCTTTAGCAAACATCTGATCCTTCACTAGTCTCTTCAGGTCTCCAGACATTTATTATTACAACTTCTGTTTATTTAAAAACAAACACACATGGAAGTTAAACACAGAAAACAGTGAATCAACAAAACCCACCAACTGAGGCTGAATAGGAGCAAAAACAGGAGCAGTGCTCAGAAAGGGGAGTGTGATGTGGAAGGCAGAGAAAGGAGTCCTTCCCCTCAGTGCTCTTTTCAGGTTTGGTAATTTCACTTCAGGAAAGCCATGAGAGAGATCAGGGAGTGCTCTCAGGAATGAACAGGAGGGAAGAGCAGAGCTGGGCAGGCTGGGTCTGTGTCAGTGACAGTGTGGCCAGGGCTGAATTCGTGGTGCTGCTCATCAGATGCCAGAGTGTCTGCAGAAAGGAGAGTAATAGGAAGATTTCAGAGTCTGTAGGGGGTAGGAAAAGAAGTCACAGCAATAAAATGCAGCAAGAAAGATTTAGGATAGACCCTAGAATAATCCCTACATGTACTTCCCTTGTGAGACCACATAAAGAGAATGTGGAATCTCCATCTCCAAATGTCATCTACAGCAGGTTAAAATATAGTTGGGTCCAATCAAACAGCTCCTCAGGGTTCTTTCCCAGCCCCTTTTCTCCATCTGATTTTTTTTTCATGGCTTAAGAATCTGCTTTATAATCTGTAAAAAAATATGAAGCTGGAACAACTAAACGACAGACCCATCAGATTTTCTTGGTAGGGGGCTGTTTTTTCCAGTGACAAATGGAAGCTTCCTGTGCAAAAAGTCTGCTTTCAGTGTAATCTGATTTTCTGTGGAAAAGCAAGGATCACAACGAAAACCTGTTTACTGCATGGATCCGCTGACTTGATGGTGTTCAGAGGTTTTATTGGATATGCAAAGCTGGTGCTGACAAAAGAGTTTGATGCTGTTTTCCGTTAGGATGTTTTTCCTTCGGATCAAAAGTCTGATTAAATGTAATAAACCAAAGGTACAGATAACAGGGGAGGAGACTGTCGCAGTCCAGTGTTTCCTGCTTCCCTGTAATCAGCCACTTTGTGCTTGTTGGCACCGCTGTTTTCAAAAGGTATGTCGTAAGCACAGGTACTCCTGCCCTCTTCCCCAGTGCATCCAGGATGCACACCCAGATACCTCTTGGTTTCCCGGCAGCTTCCCCCTTCCTGGGAACCCTGACCTACCTGTCAGGTAGAGAAACAAGGACAAGCTGAGCACGTGACAAGGTTTAATCTAAAGGGAGCTGACAGGAAAGATGGGGAGGGACTGTTTACAAGCGCCTGGAGTGGCAGAACAAGGGGGAATGTCTTCACACTGACAGAGAATAGGTTTGGATTATATATTAGGAAAAAAATCCTTCCCTGTGAAGGTGGTGAGGCCCTGGCACAGGTTGCCCAGAGGAGCTGTGGTTGCCCCATCCTTGGAATTGTTCAGGAACAGGTTGGACAGGGCTTGGAGCAGCCTGGTCTAGTGAAAAGTGTCCCTGCCCATGGCAGGGGGTTGGAAGGAGATGATGAACCAGTCTGTGATTCCCTGGTTCTCTGATTTGTGCTGCTCCTTTTCACAGTGGGCTTTGGCAAAGCCATTCCTCATCCTGTGCATCCAATGCCAAGGCAGGTGGAGACCCTGGCTCCTGGGGGAGCAGGCAGCTGGGGAGAGCTGGGGGCTGCACTGCACATGGGACTGGTGCAGTGAAAAACTGGGGAGCAGAGCATGGGCATTATTCATTCATCCGAGAGAAATGCCGTGGCAAATTACTTTCCACTCTCTATTTCCCTGTAAGATGGATTTTTAATTTTCTGTTCACTAAATAGGGGACTTTTATGAGAGCACATCTCTAATGTCTATCCTTAGAAACATATGTGCAGAGTAAGGTTTTGGGCAGTCACCAATCACACCACTTACTGCTCATTGTGATGTCTCCACACTTTCCCTCCTCCCTCACCGTCCCAAAGCAATTAACAGGAAATTCAGCTGCTGCCTGAATGGACACATTTTCAGCAATCTTTCTTAATTCTTTATTTACTGTAAAATAAGCAGGAAAAAAAATGCAACATCAGTTCCTCTTCCAAGGATGGATTAGTTCTCTCATCATAGCTCAGACTCTCTCTCCCCTGCCCTTTCCCAACTCTATCCCAATTGTGATGAAAAGCAGGGGGAAAACATCTGATTGCTGCCCATGAATTCCTCGAGTGAACACATTTCCGAGGTAACTAGTGTGACAAAAGCTGAGCTATTCTAAGCCAGAACTTGGAACTGAGTGTCCCTTCCTGCAGTAGACAAGGACTTGTACTAAGTGAGCTGAAACTTCACTTCTGGATCACTCATAGCAGGACCTGATGTCATTTCCTGCCAAGCAAAGAGAAAATTAAATGTCTGTTGCTTTTAATAAGGAAGGTGTTTAGCAATGGGGATGATTATGATTATGGTGAAGCAGCAGAGGGACTGAGGCAGGAGGAAAGAGGAGACTGGAGAGAGTGAAGTGAGTCTGTGTCTGACCTGTACCTCCCTCTTTAAACAGTCTTGAACAACTGCTTCAGGAATAAAGTACTTTCTGCTCTGAGCACAGACATCAAAACCTGGCCTCGCAGGGAGGGGATCTCAGAGATCCCACTGACATTTCCTTTTGATGCTCTGCACAGTTGAACAAACAGTTCACAGGTCTGTGCAGCCTCAGTGTTACACCTGAGGGAGCACCTTTCGGGAAACAAAGGAGGTGGGAAGGAAGATGTCTGTGTTGCTGAAAAGCTTGAAGCCAGCTCTGGATAAATGGAAGGCTCAGAGAGCTCTCCCAGGCTTTCAACGTGCCCTTTTCCTCTCCATCAGCTGGAGCCCAGGCTGGCGCAGGAGGAGGAGGAAGAGGAGGAGAGTTGCACCACTGCTCAGGGCTGCACCAGAGCTGGGCTTCCCAAGGGCTCCTGGGGGAAAACTGGGGCCATGCTTGTAATTCAGAAAGGCACCTCTGGCTGTCTCTGCTGAACAGAGAAGAGCATCAGCTCCAAATGTCATCTCTCAGTTGGAATCAGAAGTATACAGAAATTATTAAAAAAACCCAAAGTGATGAAAGCACGATGCACTGCCTGTGGTACAGCCCACCAGTGCTTCAGCCCATAACTGGAGTCCTCTTCACCTCTTTCCCCTTTTCCTCACTTGTTTCATAATGCCTTTAGATATCAAGAACATTTGGTCATTATTCCTGAGGCAGGAAAGGGTTGTTTTTGTAAGGAAAATATGCAATTTGGAGTTAAGCAGCTCTGGTTTATCCTCCCAACTCTGTCCCAGCCCACATCTCTGAAGCACACACACTCCTGACTGCCCTTGTCCTCCCTGTTGGGCCAGTTCAGCAGAGTGCTCTGAGCTGTACTGTCACCGTCAGGGGTTGCTGTTCTCACTTACAGCTGACTCAAACCTTCCAAAAGAATATTTCCTTTGTTACAGAAATGCAAATAGGCAGGAATTTTGATTAGCTGTTCTCTGCTCGCTGGTGGCTGTTTAACAGGGTTGTCTTGGCTAGAGCTCTGTATTTTTTCTGACCTGTGGAACAGGTCCAGGTGGGACTTCCTGAGGAGGGAGTTATTCCCAGGTGTATTCTCATTTACTGAGTTCTCAGGTTGCCCAGAGAAACTGTGGCTTTTCCATCCCTGGAAGTGTCCAAGGCCAGGTTGGACAGGGGTGGGAGCAACCTGGTATAGTGGAAGGTGTCCCTGCCCATGGCAGGGGGGTGGAAGGAGATGATCTTTAAGGTCCCTTCCAACCCAAACCATTCCATGATTCTGTGTTCCTAACCCTCCACCAAATCAACAGTTTGTGTCCCTATAGTTGGAGTAGCTGAGAGAATGGTATGAAAAAAGAGGTAAATGGGTTAAAAAAGAGACAACTCAGAATGCTGAAGCTCAGACTGTTCATGTCTTTGACATCTTTAAGGTCACAGCTGTAAAGCAGCTGGATAACTTGCTGTGTGTGAATGCTTTAAGGATCTTATTTCCTATGCTTCATGGTCCCTGTGTAAGGACTGGGGGAGTAATTACCTAAAGCTTGTTGTTTGTATGGCTTTTGCTTGTGAACAAGAGCCACATGAACCTCCAGAGATGCTGCAGAACTGGTTTGGAGAACTTATTTCAAATTATGCCAACACATCTGGGATCTCCAGGATCAAGGATAGGATGGATGTGGGCCAAGGTCCAAAATCCCAGTGAGACACATGCACAGACCGTGATATTCATAAATTCACAGTCCATGTGGCTCTCGATCACAGTGAAAAACCCTACCTGTAACCGGCTGCTCTGCAAGTGATGTAGTGACCTTGATGAGCCATTGTAGTAAGTTTTAACAAATCCTGCAAAAATGGTTTTGTGCATCAGCAGGGATGTTAAAAAAGATCTCAGAAGTCTGGTGTGCAGGCAGGTTTATTACAAAAGATCCAATCACTTATAAATCCACATTTAACTTTAAAAGCAGTGTGCAGACAGTGTGACCTTGCCTGTCCCTTCCCAGCCTTTGCTGTAAACCATATGCTTCACAGTCTTTTTTTTTTTTTTTATGATTATTTGTCCTTTATCACAGTTGTTTTACACTGTATCGTGTCTGGAGGAGCTTCCAGAGATAGAGGAGAATGGTGGGATTGTTTCAAGGCAGCACCATCGTGCAGCAGTGATGCCAGGAGGGCACCCCGGGCAGGAGGCAGCTGGTAGGCAGAGCAGGCAGTGCATCCTCTGAGAGGGCAAAGGGCAAAAGGCTGCACCAGGGAGATGTCCCTAAGGCAGCTGAGAGCAACATCCCTCTCTTTTCCCTGTCCCAAAAGGCAGTGAAGAGCAATTTCGCTAATGCAATGAACAGAAGCATCTTATTCAGTTCACTGTAATGACAGGGACTGTTCTTCATAAGCATCTTTGAAAGATCTGGAAGTTTTATGTATTAGGAAGGAACTTAAAGGATTGGGGAGAGCAAACAGCTCGTGTGCTGCTCAGGGACAGAGTTGAGAGGAGATTTCAGAGAAGCATAATTAGTCTTTCCTTGGATCCATCTGGAGAAAAGACAAGTCTCATCCTGAAGAGTTTTTCCAAGAATGACAAATAGGAATGAAAAAAAGAGCAAAATGACAAATCATTAGGTTTGAGTGACTGTGAAGGTTTCCTTGCCTTGGGAGGCTGCCAGATCACTTTGGGGACTGGCAGCCCCCACTGATTTCTCTCCCAGCCCTGGGAAACATTTCCAGGGAGTGTGAAAGAAATGTCTCTCAGCCAGTCATCAGTTTTTGTTTCAAGAGCAGTGACACTTCTTTCCTCATAACCAGGCTGCTTTGAGGACCTTTAAGTTCTGCAGTTTTGGGTGGAAGGAGCCTGAGACACACCTGGAACTCATTTCTCAACAAGAACATTTACTTTTGGCTAATTTAGTACATTGAAATGGCTTAGGACAAGTATTTTTTTTCATTTAATTTGTGAGGGACTGTATAAGTGTGAAGAAAAGTCGGATGTTTCAATAGCAGGGAAGAAAATAAAATATATAAAGAAAAGATTTTTTGCAAACACCCACATCAAAGTTTTTAAAAGCAATCTCAAAATACTAAACTGCATCTGTAGGCTGCAGCTACTCCCTCACCACTGTGTATCCCTGTATTCCGTAAAGGGAGTAGAAAACGTCAGGAAATCACAATAGCAACTTTTAAAGCCACTTTTTTGGGTTTTTTATAAATAGTTCCCAGTTTGCAGAGCAGTGCTGTATTGTCCCTGTGCATCGCTGTACTTGCTGTGCTGCCGTGACTGTGCCTGGAAACAACAGGGAGGAAACTGTATAGGCTGGAACATCCTACACATGTGCTGGGCAAGGTGTGAGTTCCCCTCTGCATCTTGTTTAAGGAAAACTTGCCTAATTTTCTTTCTTGTTCTCATGGAACAGTTTGGAGTTGCTGCAGTTGTTCAGAGCTGGTCAAACTTAGACCTCAGCTGAGGAACATTCATTACAACAAAGGTTTGGCATAAGCGCTGAGACCATGAAAGAAAGGAGCTTAAACAGGTGAAAGTAAGGGAATATTAGTGAAAAATAGCCCAAAGTAGCTTGTGAATTAAGAGGATTTACTACCCTGCTGGCCAACAGAAGCTTTTGCCCTGCGTCAGACTTCTGTCCCAAAATGAACCCATAAAGGACATGTTCCATTTCATACTTTTCAGAGACAAAAGCTGAGAAATTTGAGCTCTGTCTTAAGCTGGTTTATCTGGTTGTGACCAAACCTTTTCCTTGCTCAAAACTATAGAATTTCAAAATAAAGACCTTCATTGATGCTGCTTGTGCAAAACTGATGCCAAACTTCCTTTCCAGTGTCACAGACCATCCCATCCAAATATCCCTGCAGTCTGAGCATGTTGCCACCTCCAAACTAATTTAGCACAGGAGGAACATACCCTGAGTCCTGGTGAGCTCAAAAATAAGGAATGTCTCACTCCCAGTGACTATGGAGGGTAGATGACTGAATACTGCTGTTTATATTGGAGAATTTTAGATGTAGATTCATTTTAGATTAAGAAATATGAATGAGAAAGTTTGCTGACAACATTTAGATTATTTTCTATACTTATTTGTGGACCATTCATTGCAGATTTTTGGTTGCTGCAGCTATTTTTGTTAAGTTCCATGGGACATACAAGTCACACGCTGTTGATTCCTTTGTGTAGCTGAATTATCTTAGTGACTAACCCACGTTTTCATTGCTAGTCCTTGCCATTGTAAACTCAGAACTCATTATTAAGTAGTGCACAATATTCAGTTAAAAATCTGCTGCTCCCATGAGCTTTCTTACCAGTTAATTTATTTCCTGGAATATTTACTGCCAGAAAGTCAGAGATTCTTTGTACGTGGGAATAAAAAGAAGAAATTTCAAATCCTCTCATGAGCAACAGGAGAATTGCAAAATGCTTTCAAAATGATTTTTAGAAGTCTCTCTTTGAAGATTTCAGAATGGAGTGGGGGAGTTATCCCTGCCTGGGTGGTGATGGGCCTCAAGAAGCAGTGGCTAAATGGAGCCAGGGATTAAAGACTACCTGGCAGCATCAGCTCCAGAGGGGCTGGATATGAGCTGGACCTTCCAGTCTCCACAGGAGACAGCCCAGAGAGGCTGTGATTCTTCAGTCTGAGCAGGTCACCAAGGAAAGGGGATGGAATGCATGCAGGGATGGACCCACCAGAGAGATTTTTTTTTCCCCAAAATGTATGTGGTGTGATGGAACATCTGGTGTTTGATGGTATTGGTTCACTGCCTCAGAAATGTCATATTCAGAACCCCCCCAGCCTCCTCCCAGACCTCTGGGCAGTGTGGGACCCCTAGCACCTCCCTTTTGGCCACCTCCGTCCATATTTCAGCCCTGAGGATCCCAGCCGAGCTGGTGGTTTGGCCAAAGCAGTGGCTGTCACATTTGCTCAGCACTCCTGTCACTCACTGTTACAGAATCACGGAGTTGGTTTAGGTTGCAAAAGACCCCCAAGGCCATGGAGTCCAACTATGACCGATGACCACCTTGTCAGCCAGACCACAGCACTGAGTGTAATTGGCTCTTGAACACCTCCAGGGATGGGCACTCCACCACCTCCCTGGGTGGACCCTTCCAACACCTGACAACCCTTCCCATGAAGAAATTTTTCCTGATGTCCAGGTGCAGGGGTCTGACTGGAGCAGCTGGTGACACTGGGGACTGCTCACAGCTTTGAGTCCAGGCTGAATGGGAAGTCAGTTCTGTAAACAAGTGCCAGAGGAGAGTGGATATTATTTATTTAGTGCGATAATGCAACAGCAGTGGGTTAATCCAACAGTCATTAGCAACAGGTCTGCTATAATTAGAGAGTCTGTTGCAGTTGGCTACCTCTTACTGAATGCCACCAGTAAGACATCAAGTGTCTGGGGTAAATAGGGATTAGTTTGGGAGGCAAGTGCTTTCAGGCACAGTTAGGACTGCACGCAGATCTCTTTCTTTGCCTCCCTTTATCCCAGCAATTAATGTAACACAGGGCTCTGAAGTGGCACTCGCTGCTCTCTGAGTTGCATGAAATCTTGAACAAAAGCTCCAAACAGCTCTCTTGAGTAATTAAATCTCATCTGAAAGAGCTTGAAGTCTCAGGGGGTACAAAGGAGTAGTTCTTTTCTCTCTTCTCACAGAAGGGAGTAAGTTCTGCTCCTCAAGCACAGGTTTATATTTTACATGGGTGTTTTTTTCCTTCTTCGTGCTATTTTAAGAAACAAGTTTCCACAATTCTATTGTCTGAACATCAGAAGTTTCTTTTCCTTAGACAGGCAGTGAGATTCTGGCACCTCATATGTGAAAGGGAAGAAAAATACCTCAATCAGTTAACTGCATTCAAGGATTTTTGCTGCATCTTGCACTGAATGATTTGCTGTCTTTAAAGAATGAAGGACTGAAATCAGTGACTAGAGGTGGCAGGATAAATGCCACGCACATCACTCTGGATACAGTACTCAGTACTCACACCTTTAGATGCTCCTGCAATGCCTTCACTTGGCAATTCATCTTTTTAGTCATAACTTTCTCCCAGTTCTGCTCTCTGTTCATCACATCAGCTCACAGATCATCAAATCAGAGAATCACAGAATCATAGAATCATTTCTCTTACTATCCTGGGTCTACCTCTCCCCAAAAGTCCTGTATGGAGTTGCTATTGTCCTGTATCAAAACCTTATGTAATAGCAGATCAAATGCTCTGAAATCAGGGAATACAGGGAACTTATTACAACAGTATTGTTGATATCACTGAAAATACCAAGATGGCAAATTTATTCTCCTCTAATTCCCACTGATTCACCCAATTCTATTCCCCATCTTTAATTCTTGATGAATTTTATTCTTTAGGAGCTATTTTATTATTGTGCTGGATTCAGTCTTGGATTGATAGGTGTATAGTTACCTAGATTATCCACTTTATTCTTTCAAAATATTGTCAAAGGTTGGACTCAATGATTTTAGAGGTCTTTTCCAACCTAAAATCAGACTGTCATGTCCTCATAGAAGTCTTGACCAAATGCATTCACATTCATTCTTTCTCCTACTTAGTACATCGATGAGAGACTTACCCTCAACCTGTAGAGCTGATGCCTGGTTCGGGGTTACTGCTGCTCAACCACCTCATCCTCAGTGGGATGCACATCCAAGAGTCTCTGCAGTACCACCAGAAATGCTGGGTGAAGCCTTTTGCATTCAAGTCCTGCCATAACTTCAGTTCCTTCCTTCATTTGGGGAGCTGCTGATTCCCTGCAGAGCTGAAGTGAGCAGAGGGATTAGGAAGCTTGCACTTCCCAGCAATAGAAAACAGGATGCCATTACCATCCTTTCCCCTCGAGGGAAGCAGTGGCACTTGGTACATGGGAGACAGCCTGACAGAAAGCAGCCTAGAGACATTATTCAGGGAGTAGAAGCCTGAAATGATCAGAATTTGAAAAATGCACTTGTGCAAAGTATGTGTGCTGTTAGAAAGAACTATTCTCTGTAAAACCATTGAAAATGAGCCACATGGCATCTCATTGCTGCCAGGTGTCTGGTGCCAGGCACGATTAGTGTCTGGACAGCTTGTTTTACCTGGAGAGTCTGGCTGATGAGAACTCACAGCCCACCTAAGCATGTCCTGTCATTCTTGCTTTGGAAATAACCATTTGCAAGCAGCTTGTCTTATGAGCTTATTTGTACTTTCCCCCTTCCCATCAGGAGCTCCATAAGGCTCCCAAAGTCGGCCCACCAAAACATGCCCTGGCACAGGTTGCCCAGAGAAGCTGTGACTGCCCCATCCCTGGAAGTGTCCAAGGCCAGGTTGGACAGGACTCTGAGCAACCTGGTCTAATGGAAGGTGTCCCTGCCCATGGCAGGGGTTTGGGAGGAGGTGATCTCTAAGGTCCCTTCCTACTCAAACCAGCCTGTGATTCTATGATCTCAAAATAGTTCTGTTACTATCATGAAATATTTGGAGCAAACTCTTCTGTAGGGAACATCAGAGCCTGTGTGGAGGGAATGTATTGTAGCACATTCCCTCTTGCATCATCTCAGTCTCTTTAAAGAGGAATTCATTAATTAGCCTTTTGACTTTCCCTGATGGCATCAGCTTCTTAATCAGAAAAGATGATGGATGAGCACTTTACGTATCTTATACAGATCTAGAGAATCACATGATCTCTTGGGGACTGTGATTATTTTAGCTTGATGCTCAACTCACTGATTTTTGAAGTGATCCAGAAGAAGCTCAGGTTTAAGATGAACACTCTCAGCCAGTTTCCTCCTGTCATCCTTTAATAGAGTGTGAAGAAGTGGCAGCAGAGGCATGAATCAGTTGGGTTGCTTGCAAATGTCTGCAGCCCAGCGCTCTGGGGGTTTTGTCTCTGCTTCTTTTTCTAAAACGTGCCATGGATCCACAGGATTTTCATCCCAGCGCAGTGGCAGCAGAAACCTCCCCTCCTGGCTCTGGTCTGCCTGAGGCAGCCAGGAAAGGGGATGGGAGAAGCTGACTCTGATGCAATGTGTTGAACTGAGTGGGACCAGCACCCTTGCTCAGAGATGTGTCTGTGGGCAGAAGCTTCACATGTGTTTGAGTTTATTTGTCTTAACCCCCCAGTGCAGAGAGGAGTGAGGGGGTTCGTGTTGTTTGTGCTCGTGACAGCTTTGACAATGCTCCTGTGGGAGCAGGTCTGTTGGCACCCTTGGGCAGGAGCAGGGAATGTCTGTGCCTGGAGGCTTTCACACCATGGGTTATAAAGTTCCAGCTAAGCCCCTGTGACAAGTTCTTTCCTGTATTCAGACAGATTCACCCCAAAGCTTCCCATCAATAGTGAGTTTGGTCAGACAACAGTAACAAGGAATCTTTAGTGCCTGAGATTTAAAGCTTCACCTAAACCTTTTGCACGGCTGGAATCACCAAAGGTGTAATTCAGCACAGCCTGGCTGATTTCTTAGTCATAGTTACACAGCAAACCAAGATACTCTTGTTTCTGCTGAAGTCCAGGGTTGCAGAACCATAAACATGGCACTGGTGTGACTTGGCACCCGGCTTCAAACAGCAGCTTATTTCCTGCTTGCATTTCACAGGCTGCAGGACCAGCTTATGACAGCAATAAAAATAAAACAGAGGATTTTTATTCCAGCACAATAAATTTATAGTTATGCATGGCCTGCAGATGGGGAGTGGAACACATCCACCACACAACAACCTGTGTAGGAAATTGGGCAGGAGTTGAAGGTAGTGCAGAAGGGGGGTTATACTTGGGTCCTCCCATTGTGCTGTGGATGTGCTATGTGGCCCATGCTCACAATGTGGTGGCAGCCACAGAGGGCCCCTCTGCAGTGAGGAATCTTTCCTGGCTCGCTCATCCACTGTGACTCACCTTCCCCTCCTGGCCCTGGGTGATGCAGTTCTGCCCAAGAGGGTTTGCAGCAGGACAGGGACTCAAACGAGGGACAGAAGTGGGTGAAAAAGCTTCATCTGCACAGCTGGCAAAGTAAGGAATTCCTGTATTGACACGTAGTCACTGGGAGTGACTCTAAGCTCTCCCCGTGATGTTTCAGCCCTTTGCCCAGGAGAGAGATGGTTCCTTTCACTTCTCTTGCCCTCCGCTGTCCCAGGGTGGGAATTGCTGACTTTTGCTCACAAGCAGAGCCCAGAACAGCACAGCAGTGTATCCCTGTGATGAGACAGATGTCCATGGCAATGTGCATCTTCCACAGATCATTTTCTTCTTGCTTTGGAGCAGGGCAGCTTTTTAAACAAGAAGCTGGAGCCTGAGGCTGCTGAAACCAGAGAGTTGCCACTGAGTGTTCTGGTCTAGTCGGTGAGGTTGTGATCCATCAAAGGTTGGACTTGATGATCTTGGAGGTCTTTTCCAATCTAAGTAATTCTGAGTGCCACAGTCAACTGCCCATCACTTCCCCTGACAGCCTTGCTGGGGTATGAGCTCACCACTGCCAGGGAACCACCAGGACTTGTCCCTGAAGTTGGTTTGCAGTAGAATGGCAATATCCTGGATAGTGATTTGTTAGAGACTTGATAAAAGCACAGATCCTGGGCCAAGTGTAGACTTGCTCTCAGTGTGTGTGCAGCCTCTGCAGAGGCAGAGCTGAGTTGGGGATGGTACTGAGCATCCCACAGCTCCTGCAGTGAGCTGTGAGTTACCATCAGTACCACCACACCGTGTCAAAGCTGAAGGATTTCCATATTTATTAACATTTATAGTCTACGTTTCTCTGCTGTGTAAACAACAACAGTTTATTTGACTGCAGGCACAGAAAGCACAGCTGGTGCCTTTCTGGGACGGTAGCTTCCATTCCCTGTGCTGGTGTGAGACAAAGAGAAACTGGAGACTGCGTTTTTAGGAAGGGAAAATCTACAGTGAGTTATGGGGAAGTTTTATGACACATGAGCAAGAAAGCTCCATAGTACTCCTGCACAAATGCCCATCAAACACAGGTGGTGACAAAGGACTAGATGCACTCACTGAACTCAACCCTCCCTCTTGCCTTCAGTTGTTCAGTGATATCTCTTATTGTATTATCTCTCTTTTAAGAGACCCGGGATCCCACGTGGGACGTGTCTCTTGGCTTCCTATGCTGAGATTTGATGGTGCAGTTGAACACTTGGAGCGCTTTGGTTTCCAACTGACAGTAATTGCTAAAGGTGAGAGCAGCGAGCTGTGAAATTTCATAACACCGCTGTCATAGCAAATAACCCCTCTGGTTTTATGGCTGCTTTCTCTCCTCAGACCTCTTACACAAACATAGCGTGGTATAGTCAAGGATCTTGTACAGATGTCTCTGCTTTGGAACAAAGTCACCCTTGAGCAATCCATAGAAACTTTATTGCTGTAAATATTTGATCCAGGAGAACAGGTAGGCATTGCTGCTTCCCCCGTGCCCTTTCAAAGGAAACGACCCTTAGATTGTGTGGTCTGTTAGTGTTTTTTTGGAATTTGAACTTTAATATTTGACAGCATAAAATACCTTGATGCAAGGCTGGAAAGGCAAAGAGGTTACAGCTGAGAGTGCAAGGGCCAGACTGGCACAAAGAAAAGCCCATCTGCCTGCATAGAAGGTGCTGGCTGCTGCTGTGACCCAGGTGCCACCCACGACTTCTGCATCCCTTGGAATCATGAACCCATTAAACTCAATGGCTGTGGTTTGGGTTGTCAAGCCAGAGACTTTCTCTTTGAGTTTAAAGAGCTGTTTTGGAAAAATAGCCCTTCAGTAAAAAGACATTTCTTCTGTATTTTCTATTTAAAGCTGGAGTCCATTTTATTTTTCAGGTGATGTGTCATGTCTATCTTTTAATATTTCTGTTTCAGTATAGTGCTACATTTTAACCTGCTGGAATGATGTTTGATTAAAAGCAGAACAGCAATCTGTCTCTGCTGACAACTGAGGGACTTCTTATCAGCTTTGTCCTTCATGGGGAGAAAAGAGACAGCAGTGACAGAGGACAGAGAAGGCCAGAAGTGCTGTGGGAGGGGGCAGTGCTTTTGCCAGAAATGGATGGTGGAAATGGAGCCATTTTATCTGGGAGTGAATAAAATTAATCACTCTGGTATTTCTTTTTCCTCAAGTGTTGTCATGGGCAGGATATTCTCTTGCAGCACTTGGAGGGGTTTGGGCTGCTCTGCAGTGATGATCAAGAAATTATCTTTGGATTGGGGTGACTGTCACTTCACAGCATGGGAAAATCTTTTCCAGGTAGCCTCTGCTAACAATTTCTTTTCTCTGATAATGATCAAGATGGAGCTATGAGAAAAATCACAACCCCAAATGTGAAATGCAGCGAGAAGCAAGGAACAGATTTTCTTATTCAGTCCCAGCTTCAAACTGGCAGATGTTCACTACGGGGACTGAGGAGCCTCTTGAAATCACAGTTAGATGGTAGTAGTAGTCTTTATGTTAGAGTGGTTCTTCTGGTCTCAGTCAGGAATCACAGGTACTGGATGAGAGCTAAATGACTCCCTGTGCTTCCAGGAACTCACACTTTGAGATGTGGAGGACAACAATCTCCAGGGGAAGGCTAAACAGGCTTTCTAAATGTCTGCAACATCTTTTGCTCTGTGTTACTCCATAACATGTGTCTGCCAGGCAGCTCTGCTGAAGTCAGAGGCTGCACCAGGTCAGCATCACTGCACACCACACTCTGGGCTAAAATGACAAAGCTGGCAAAGGAAGGTGTGTTTGGGTTTGTTTGGTTTGGTTTGGTTTTTTGCTTGGTTGGTTTTTGGTTTTGTTTGGTTTTTTGTTTGGGGTGGTTTTTTAACTTTAAATTTATAAAAAGAATGAAGTCAGAGAACTTTCTTTCACAGTCCAGTTCTTCACAGAGAGCATGAGACACTCAAATTGAATTTAGTTTATTTTTATATCCCACTCCCTCCTCTGTAGTGCAGCAGAGCATGTCACAAATGGGTAATTTAGATCGCTTAGAGAGTCATCATACCAAAGGTATTAGCAGAAATGGGTTTAATGCAATGTTGTAGAAGTGCAACTCAACTAAGTTCAATGGCAAGGTTCATTCTATGCCTTACTACAGGGATGAAATATCCGAAGGAAAATTGAGTGAAAATTGAGTTAAAATTGAGCTGTAATGATTTACACAGCAACCAGAGACACAGAAATGTAAGTGAGACCCTCCCATGGAGTTGTGAAGTTCAGAGTGGGTCCCCTTGCTCTCTGAACTCCTGAGAGAGCTTAGATGTGGCTGAGTCCAGTCTTATTCTCATACTTGGAGAAAGGTTTATGTCTAATGGAATTGGCCACATGGATTTCATTAGTATTAATTCAACAACTGCCAGTCACTCACCGAGAGTCTGTGATGAATAAGGGGTCTCTCAGCCTTGGGTAAGGAATCTCAAGCCTTGAGAAGTGTCCCAGCTCAGGGGGAGATCTCAAGGGAGGGCTCAGAGAAGCTTCACTTAAGCTGTTGTATTTAAGGAATAAAGTGTTTGACTGGTAGTCAAATTGCATACAATGGGAAAGGTAGGCATGAGACTCCATGTGCCCACAACGTTCTTTGTTCCTTGATAAATGAGTCTTGGAAAAGCCACCTGCTATTCATGTGTTAATTGCACGATTGGTGTTCCAGGCTGATACACATCAATGCTCTGACATATGCTCATATGTCACTGTTCTCCTTTGTGGTTTTCCTGGAGGAGTTCTTGCTGGCCCAGCTCCTGCTCAGACCTTCCCCCCCTTTGGAGCCTGTACCAACCTGTTGCTGGTTTGGGTAAGGCTCAGAATGCATCTGTCACAGAGCAGAAGGGACAGTGTGAAATGAAATAGGCTTTTCAGAGTGCTCAGTCCACCTCAGATGTGGCTTCCTTTAGGGTGTCAGAAGTGGTGAAGCAGCACAATCCAGCATTGCAGGAAATGGGGGTGTAGGTTTTTCAGAATGACTCAACACTTCTGTTGTCACCAGCTCAGCAGTGACAGAAAGTGGAACTTGATGGGAGTTGAGTGGGATGGAAATAAATTGGATGAAGAATGTGTCAGTGTCTCAGTTAATTGGTGCTTGCAAGGAAGATGGTGTGGCCACTGCTGTCATCTGGTGGGACATCTTCATCTCTACAGAGCAGACCAAGGCCAGCACGTAGAGCAGGGGTGTTTGTGGTCCCTTTGAAGCCGAGTATCCACAGTGGCATTATTTGCATCTGAGTTGATATTAATAGTGCCGTGCTGGTGGTATCCTTGGCTCTCTAGAGACACAACACAAGGGGCAATCAACAGCCTGAAGTGCTCAGAAACTGAGCCTGTTGTTTCCACTAGATCACCAGCAGCAAATGCACAAACTTGTTATTAAGATGGTGCATTCATTTCTTTGGAGTCACAATGGAATCTTGATAGAGTTAAAAATCCCATTAATATTTACATGACTTAGTGTTACTGGAAGTAAGTACATTTATTTTAACTCAAGCTGAAAATTGTTTAGTTCTTTGTAATTACAGTACCGCTATTAATTATTCACAGGCTGTACAATATAGTGTCACAGGAAACCTGTTTTAATTTAGTGGTAAGTCAATGTTTTAGTTTTGTGTAAAAACAGAAACTAATTTACCAGTCCTTCTTGCTTGCGGTTTCCCTGTTGGGCTTTGTAAACCTTCTTCAGCTGGTTCTATTTAAACTACTTTTTGTAGCTTTGAAAGCTTGGAAGTCACTGGGAAGGTCCTAGGTGCAGTTCACACACATGCAGGTAATTTTGAATGGTCACAACAACCCTCTGCAGTGCCCAGGCTTCTCCAGGGAAGAGTGGTTGGAAAACTGCCTGGTGGAAAAGGGTGCTGGTTGACAACTGGGGTAAATGTACATCTGTGAGAGATCCTGTAGCTTACAGCTGTCCTTTCTAACTCTCTCCTCTGCAGGATGAGGTCTCTTCTGTGGACATTGAACGCCCAGCTACCTATGCCTATTGCCTGTGATGGAAGAACTGGATGTTAATGTGAGGTAGGATAAATAACCCTTCTCCTTTTGTACCCCATCCTGTACAGCTGCTGAGCTGCAGAGGGGCAGAGGCCCCATGGTGTGTTTGCAAAGCTGCAGGATGGTATTTTCTGTTTGTATGGAGATGAAGGTCTCTGCTCATGCAGCAGTGCCTGGTTTGGGGGTTCCTGGAGTTCCTGTGAGGACGTGCTGTCATCCTGGTATGTGTATAAGTGGCATAGACAAGTCAAGGATTTCCTTGCAGTAGGAAATGTTACCAATTTTGCAAAGGCTGCAGTATGAGCTTAGAGAGACATTCTTGGTAATTTTTGACAGTTCAGTTTGAGACTTGTATTAATCCCAGCTGAGGGGGGTGGCAGACCTCATTTTCTCTAATTCTAGAATAGAAAAACAAATGACCCACAAGTATTTCCTCTTTATATTTTATTGAATTTTTTAATTTCATGTGACTTGGTGATTGTTATTGGGCCCATTTATTATAGGCAGTAGGTTAATGAGATACTGTCAAGTAGTTTGAAATGAAAACTTGAAACCTTAAATTGGTTTGAACAATCTGGAGAGGCCAAGCTCTGCTGGACTTGTCAGTGTAGGTTGCAACCATGCTGTGCACAGGGCATGAGCAGTGGCCTTCTGAAAGACTAGTAAAACCTTCTTAGGCCTTTGGTAAGAATTCCATTGTCTCCCTATAGAGCATTTCCCATAGTCAGGAATGAAGTAGAGTGTCCTCATCGCATGACAGCCCCTCCTTGTCTTATAGCAGCTAAATCTGACTCCCTTACACTGTTGGAGCACACCTGTCTCTTACTTACACCACTCCTGAATGTCATTGTTGGCCATTCTTGTGCATTTTGCCTCTCCTTTCTTGCTTTTCCTTCCTGTTTACTACAGTGCAACAGGCTAGGAAGTTGCAGTTGCCTGATGAGAGTCTGAACATGTTTCAGAAGCTCTGGGATGATTTCCACTGAACAAGCACCTTACTTAGGAACTAGGCTTTGAGAACTAGGTAGTTTTCCAGTTCTCTCACTAAATTTTTGTAGGTCTTTGGGCAAATCTGCAAATCATGGATTCTCCCCACTCTGACACTTGCAGTCCCATACACGCTCCAGCACTGGCAGCTCTTGTTGCTCTTCAGGTCCACAGCTGGGAGGAGAGAAGTGGAAGAGCAGCTGCCTGGCATTTACAGCCACAACTGTGCAGGCAGAGCTGTGGTTCCCTGGCTGGAGCTTTTCTCATGCCCTTGGGCAACAAGGGAAAACCTCTGCAATGTGAGTAGGTGCTTCTGAGTGTGGTCAGAGCTGTCCTGAGAACTTCACACTGTATAAAGGGTTCTTGCTTCCTTGGATACTGGGGAGAGACAAGCTTTTGAAAAAAAAAAATCACAAGCATATTCAATGCAGGTAAATAGCTTTTATAAACCCCTTCCTATTGTAGCTGCTGGTGGAGGCAGAATCCCTTAGCTAAATCAGCTATGGGGAAACAATGTATTATTTGAGTTTGTCACAGCAGTAATTGCTTTTTATTTTTAAGCTGAGCCCCTAAACCAGCTGAATTTTAGATTGATGTTAATTGCTTCCAAACTTGGCTTTATCAGCTTTATTTTTCTCAGTTTGTTGCTGGAGGTATTTTTGTGGCTTGAAAACCTCTGAAAAGCACAGAGCCCTCCAGCAGTACTTGTGTGGGGCTCATTAATCTTACCTTGACTTTGAGAAATGAGAAGCAATGTGAGGGAACAAGGAATCAAATTGGTTGAATTAGTTGTGTTTGTTTTGAAGCAAAGAAAAGATCCCGTTTTTTTAACCCAGCCACTGTTGTGAAAGCCCTTTGTACAGAGGCACCGTGAACAGTAGTTCTGACCACAGACCACCTCGATTATGTGTCCTCCTGAGTCAAGCTGTATGTTTGAGTGAGTCCCTAATCTGGAGTGCTGCTGGGTTGATCCAAGAGGCTCCTTTGCCTGTGGATTGTGAGAAGTGGAACTGGCCGTGGTTGTCTCTAAGATGGATTTATTACCTGGAGGGGATACAGTGACTGGGGGCTGATGGCAGGAAGAGACAGAGAAGGTCCTTCCTCTCCCCATCCAAACCTGGAGAGAAACAAGCAATAGTCACAGTGGGAGAGAGTGGGACCCAAAGAGTCATCTCTGAAGCCCCAGGGATCTCCTAGGAAAGGAGTCTGTGTGTGCCCTCAGTCTCCCCTTGCTTGGGACACCAGCAGAGCTGAGCTAGGAAGCAGGACAGGCAGAAAACTGGGCTGAAATGTGAATGTTTGGGCAAGGGGGAAGCTGTGCTGAGCAGTTGCAACAAAATAAGCATCAGATTTAATGGCCCAAAACATAGAAAATGGAAGGGGTTTAGGAAAAAACTTGTGTGCTCTGAGTGCCCTGTCAGTGGGGATTCATGGAAAGCAAACTGCCTAAGATTCCTCCAGCAGGTTGCAATAGAAGTGTTTATTCTTAGATATATACAAGCTCATTTCAAAACCTCTCCAGCTTCTACAGTTTGAGTCATTAAATCATTGTTTATCTCAACTTCTTTAATCACATTTTTGTTTAGGTGAGAAATAGCAGGCTATAAAATGTCATTTAGCAGGCCAGAATCAGCCTGGAGCTCTCTGCGTAGTCCCCTTTCCAGGGGAAGGTCAGCTCTAATCCTCCGGTAATATCTGAGCATCCATCCAGAAGGGGATTTGCTCTAGCGTTTCTGCAGACGAATGTACTGATTGAGAAGATTTTTGAGCCCCATCTCCTCCACCTGGTCCCCCTGGCAGGGACAGTGCAGTGATCAGAGGAGCTGAGAGCTGACTGCCTTCATCCCTTGGCGTACAAGGGATACAGCATCCTGATTCACTCACTGAGCTGGTGTGGGTGAGTGCACCTGCTCCTGAGGAGAATGGCAGGCAGTGCCAGAAAAGAGCAAAGTAAAACCCTACAGATCCCTTATGAGGCAAGATTTAGCAGTATTGATTTACATCAGCTGTAGGTATGGCCACATATAAGCTGAATGAAATAGGGCCCAGTTCTGTGCCCCTCTCTGCAAGAAAGGCATTGAAGGGCTGGAGCGTGTCCAGGGAAGGGAACAGAGCTGGGGAAGGGTCTGCAGAGTCAGTCCTGTGAGGAGCAGCTGGGGGGGCTCAGCCTGGAGAAAAGGAGGCTCAGGGGGGACCTTCTCACTCTCTACAACTCCCTGAGAGGAGGGGGAGCCAGGGGGGGTCGGGCTCTGCTCCCAGGGAACAGGGACAGGAGGAGAGGGAACGGCTCAAGCTGTGCCAGGGGAGGTTCAGGTTGGACATCAGGAGGAATTCCTTCATGGAAAGGGTTGTCAGACCATGGAATGGACTGCCCAGGGAGGTGGTGGAGTCCCCATCCCTGGAGGTGTTCAAGGAACGACTGGACGTGGCACTCAGAGCTCTGATCTGTTTGACAAGGTGGGGATCAGTCACAGGTTGGACTTGATGATCTTTTCCAACCTGAGTGATTCTGTGAGATGTTATAAGGAACCAGTTCAAAGATAGTTGCTGGGTTTGCCAGGATTATCCTCTGCAGGCTTGGGTATGCTGGGATGGTCAGGCACAACAGGGATGCTTTGGAAGGAATCCCCAAGCTGGGAGCACTAGAACATAGGGGGCATTTCTGAATCTGCAGCCACAGACTTCATAGAGCATTTCCCACCTGCCAGCGTTGGGTGCAAGGAGAGGGGCAGAGTGGGGGACACAGGGAAGCAAGGCATGGTAAAGAGGCTCACTCACATTTCTGTGCTACCAGTCAAAAACCCTCAACAGCAAAAAAAAACCACCTTGGAAAAGAAGTTCTCTTTGCTCAATGCTCCCTATAGCCCAGGCACTGCTCGGCAGGAGCAATAGCTGTTATCAGTCTGGGTACTTTTCATATTGTTCAACTTTCTCTCAGTTTCTAGGGAAACACTTTAAAGCACTATATTTATCAGAACGTCTTTCCAAACACCTCCGCCAACACTTAATAATGGAATTTTTAAGCCTGGCTCCAGCTTCTGCAAATTAATAGTGTGCTCCTTTATGGCAGCTTTGGAGCAAGTGAGACATGGATACTCCCATAAATAAGTTGGAGGGTGCAGAGGCAGAGGGGCAGCTCCTGTTTGTCTGAGTGTGCTCAGTCCCCAGGGAAGTAAGGCCATCACACACTTCTGTCATGTCTCATCTCTCTTTATTAGTGCACCCTGAGGAATCTGTGCAGATGAAAAGCTTCTGGATAAAATCCTGGGCCATAACAAGGAACTTCTTGGTGTCTTTCATCACATCTTTAGCATCAGTGTCTCTGCACAGAGTGGCAGCTAGTGAAGAACTGCAAAAGGCTGTGGAAGGGTGTGAAAACCATCCTAAAGACTGGGATATCCAGGAGCAGACATGGCTGTAGGGTTTGGGAAAAAAGGGCAGCTACCCTAGAAAGCAGCAGGTTGCCCAGAGCAGGAAAATGGACTGGACCCTACTACCAGCTTTTGCCCACACCAGCTGCTTCAAAGGGCAAGGCTGGCAACTGCAGTGCCAGGGGCTTTTCAGAACACCCTCTTTGGCTTTTTAGGGCTGACCCTCAGCATTAAGCTGACAAAATTCAGTTTGTCTCCATGTTTGGGAATTCTTGAACCAGCAGTACTCAGAGGTGGTGAATAAGGAAGCTGGGAGGGAGTATTGGGGTGTCTTGAGAGACAGGATTGCAGCAAAACCGGTATGCAGGAAATTCTAGACCAGATGAGATAAGTGGGGGTTCATAGGGCACTGTAAGTCACATTGACAAAGCTGGGGTTCCTTCTAGAACAGACATGATTTTATGTCTCAGAACCAAAGGGCATTTGCTGTAGGGGGAAATCTGATGGCTCTGCTCTCCTCTCAGTGAGTTAAGGTTCCATGATTTGCTTTTGTAGAAGTGCAGAAAGACAGTCCTGAGGTCCTGGTGAGATCTCTTTCCTGGGAATGCCATCTGAGGAACAGGGTTGTGGTAGTGAGTGCTGTGGTGAGCTGTCACCTACTCCAGGGGGAATAGTGTGTGCAGTGCAGAATGAGACCTTTCAGTCATGGGCAGGGAAAATCATTGACCTGTGGCACCCAGCAAATCAGGGTGTAATTTATTTGCAAGCCATCCATTTTCAAACAAACAATTTTTTAGAATCAACCTGTGCTGAGACAGCTGGGAGAGGCAGAGCCAGTTCCCAGCTGTGGATCAGACGTGACGCTCACAGAATGTGTGGGCAGAGCGTGTCCATACCTGATGCCACCAAGAGACCTCTAGGTCATTTCACTCCTCTCTGGGGAAAAACTTGTCTCCCTTTGCACTGCTCTCTTCTCCAGGAACGAGTGTTCCTAGGAGTCTTTGTCAAGGGCTTCTGCAGATAAGCACAGCAAGGCATTCCTCCTGCAAGCTCTTGCACTTGTTAGCCACAAGCTAAACACAATGAACAAACACTTCCAGAGTTCTTAGGCTGTCCTGAGAGAAATGTGCTGGTAGTGACTCCTGGGTGGGATCTGGGTTCCATCTGGACTGAGTGTCTGCACTTAACATCCTCAAAGCAGTCCTTTGTCCTGCTCCTTGCCCAGGTTGACCTCCTCTCTTGTTTATTTGAAGTGAGAAATGTGATGAGGCTATTGTGGAGAGTATTCAGAACATGCACTTAGCTGGAGATGTACAAGGAGGTTTAAATAAAACAAGAAATTTAAGTGTTCTGTTCTTGAATCAAGGACTTTCCATGTCCTTGCTTAGAAAGGACACCTATGTGGAGCCTCAGTCCATGAGTGAGGGTCATAAAAAATGAACTGGTGAGCACGTACTGGAAGGTTTCTGTCTGCCAGCTCTGGAATTAACTTTAAAAACTCTGGTCTTTATGGTAGAGCTCAAATTGAAGTAGCAGAGCGGGAAATATATGACATCTCAAAGGTGATTTTTGTCCCTCCTGACTGGTGTGTTTTGTGTCGGGGTGCAGTGAACTGGCTGGGCAGTTCAGAGTGTTACACTGGAGAAGGCATTGAGGAGACACAGCATTTCCTGGGGACACAAGGCAGGCATTCAGTCAAGTATTGAAGGGGCACACACTGTGGGAGCTGAACACATGAACCCCCAAAACTGCTTGGGACATACAGACCTGTGTTGTCTTCAGAAAAGGAGTGAAAGGACCTCCTGCTGTTGTCTGATAATGAATGAGCTGGGAATGGGTTTCATGTGGGGTATCTCAAATAAAATGTGTTCCAGAAATCAATGTATTAACTTACCTGTGCCAAGTCTTCCATTAGCAAGGGTAACAGCAAGAAACTCTCATTCCTCTAGAGTCTTGAAACTGGGAAACTATCCAGGAAATATTAGAAGTTAGACAGCCAATAGCTGCATTTGTCTTTTATTGTCCAAGGTGTAAACAAGCAGTGGGAAGAGTGCACAGCCTGGATATTTTAATATACAGCCTGATGCCAGGACTCTTCCATTGGTCTTAACTAAATGCCTCCCATTTAACAATATTTCCCTGACTGCACATAGTGCTTGAAAAAGGAGAGCAGGAGCTTCATGCTCTCTGATTTGAAAATCCTGCAACTTCCCAGGCTTTTGGCAAAGAAGCCAACAAAGTTTCTCCCTGGTTTGAAAATGAGAACTCAGTGCTGATAAAGAATTGCCATTATGGTGTTCTGATAAAGAGTTATCCTTAGGGAAAGAAATCTGTGGACATAAGGGTGGACTGGTTTTGTTTGTTTGTTTGTTTTACGGGAAAATTTATAATAAGACAGGACAACAAATGCTTTTAGCTCAGGAACAGCAACTGGCTTGAGGAGTCATGGACTTTGACATGAGTCTGAGTGCACCCCAGCTTTGCAACTGGTTATTGCAGGAGGCATCACACAGATTTCTGTGAGAAACTGGGCACTTGGAGTATGTTTAGCTTGAGTCTAAATCTTGATTTTTCACATTTATCTGCATCAAGTTACTCCTTGTTACTAAATTACCGAGGCAAAGCTTGAGACTGTCAGGTGTGTGTGCAATGGTGATGTTTCTTATGCCCCTGTAAAGTAAAATTCTTTTGTATAATAACCTAATTACAAATATTCTTGTTCAAAAGTACATAGTAGACCCTGCCTTCAACATCTGTGGAATATGGAAGGGAGATTAATGGCAACTAATGAGAATACTGCTGGGAAACAAGGTGCTTCCATCAGCTCTCCTGAGCATTCCTATGTGGTGTTTGTTGTTGAACATGCAGCCTTCTGTATGACATGAGATAGAAAAGAGCCCCTTAGAAAATAGGGGATAATCACATTATAAACATGGAATATACACCAAAAGTCAGGATTATTTTTGTGCTTCTTTCATCATCCTCTGTTCATCACTAACCTGACAGGTAGTTTGGTACATGCAGTGGGTTTACTTCTGAGGAGCAATTCTAATTAGGAACTGATCAAGATATTTCTGATTAAAGGCATGTTTGATCTTTGGTTTTATTCAGCATTTACAAAGGACAAATGATTGTTGCAATATCTCTGCTTTGCTTTGTAGTGTGTCTAAATCCCCAGCTATGCCAAAGTCAGAGATTTGGGTTTTTTCATTGTTGTAGAGTATTTGGTAACTCCATTAAAATACTCTGGCCCTGCAGAGAATCATAGAATCCCAGAATGGTTTGGGTTTGAAGGGACCTTAAAGCTCATTTTGTTCCAACACCCTGCCATGGGCAGGGACACCTTCCACTAGCCCAGGTTGCTCCAAGCTCCATCCAACCTGGCCTTGGACACTCCCAGGGATGGAGCAGGCACAGCTTCTCTGGGCAACCTGTGCCAGAGCCTGCCCACCCTCAGGGGAAGAATTTCTTCCCAATATACCATCTAACCCTGCCCTCTGTCAGCGTGAAGACATTCCTCCTTGTCCTGTCACTCCAGACCCTTGTAAATAGTCTCTCTTTATCATTCTTGTCAGTTCTTTTCAGGTACTGGAAAGCCACAATTAGGTCACCCTGGATCCTTCTCTTTTCCAGGCTGTACAACCCCAATTCTCTCAGCCCCTCCTCACAGCAGATCTGCTCCATCCCTCTCATCATCTTAGTGGCCTCCTCTGGACTCACTGAAACAGGTCGATGTCCTTCCTGAAAAGTATTGTTATGTTTATGTGAAAATAAAAAGGGAATATTCAGCACATAAATGGGATAGTTGGAATAAAATCTGAAGACTTGAAAGTATGTTATAAGGAGCACAACACAATGCCAAGGTGCTGCAAACTCCAGGTGGATGTGTAAGGGTGTGATTTGTGGTTGCACAAGAGCTCTCCTGTGGTATTTGTTTAGTGGCTGCAAAACAAAGTAGTCGCAGCAGGTGCCCTTGTTCATGTAAATGCTATGATCTTAATCTAATGCTAATTTCAGAAGCTAATTTTAGCTTATATTTTAGGTGACAGTCTAATGGGTTTTGAGGATTTTACTTACATACATCAGCCCTGCAGCGATATCCGTTCCTATGTGGGTGTAAATTATGTAACATTTGATCTGCTGCCTGGGAGAGAGGAGGGCCAGGGGTTTATCCTTCCCTGTAGGAAAAGCAGAGACAGCATTGTCTGCTGGGCTGCCTCCCTTCCCTGCCAGGGGAGAGGTCTGAAGGTTTAGGCAGTGCCCGGAGTCTCACCAGGGCTGGGTTTATTCCCTGCCTCAGTTCCCATGTAACTGTGCAAACTGCTGTCCCACTCTCTCCATCTCAGACCTTCATCTGTATGAAAGTCATTACGAAGCATCACATTGTCCAGGATCAGGTTTCAGCCCCAGATCCAATTTCCATCCAGCAGAGGCACGAACTGCTGCTGCTGTCAGCTAAGGAGAGTGTGTGATCCAGCTGAAAGCTCATTTATCCCTGGGTTTGGTACCTGGAGCCCCTCGTGCCCTGTGTGTCAGCCTGGCTCTGGTGCAGCCTCAGAGTGCTGGGGCAGTTTTGGGCACCACTATATAAAAAAGATCTAAAGCTGTTAGAGAGTGTCCAAAGGAGGGACAGGAAGATGGGGAAGCATCAGTAGAGAAGCCATAGGAGGAGCAACTTAAGGCACTTGGCTGGTTTAGCTGGAGGAGGCTGAGGTCAGACCTCACCAGGATCTGCAGCTCCCTTAGGAGGGGCAGCTCCAGTTTCTTCTCTGTGTGAGCAGTGACAGGATCCAGGGAACAGCTGGAGCTGTGTCAGGGCAGGGTTAGGTGGGATATCAGGAAAAGGTTCTTCCCCCAGAGGGTGGTGGGCACTGAACAGGCTCCCCAGGGCAGTGGGCACAGCCCCAAGGCTGACAAAGCTCAAGGACAGGGTGGGATTGTTGGGGCGTCTGTACAGGGCCAGGAGTTGGACTGGATGACCCCTGTGAGTCCCTTCCAGCTCAGGATATTCCATGATTCAGTCTCAGGTGCACGCAGAGATGGAGCCCTCACTCTGGTCCCCGTGTCCCCGAGGTCCCACAGTGTCTGGCAGCTCCAGCACACACCTGCTCCCATATGGGAGAGCTCCGAGCATGTACTGATTGACTGTGCAGCCCACACACAGCAATTTTTAAAACATTTAAATAGCCTGTCTTCTTTACTTCATCTTGACAATTGGTTTTAATCAGTATTATCAGCTGCTTAAAACACTTAATTCTCTCAAGCACTATAACATTCAGCCTCCAGCAGATGCGTGGAGCAGAGGTGCAGGATTGGGGATGTTATCAGGAGTTTTGTTTCAAACTAGCATAAAAGGAGAAAAAAAAATCATCCCTTCCCTCCTGCCCTATTGCCACAATTTATTTGGTTAAGATCAAATAAACTAATCCTATGACTGAGTTATTTTGATATGTGGAATGCTGTTTATTTCTGGCTTGTCAATACTTTAATTAATTTCAATCTGTTTCTAAAGCAGAAGTGAAGTGCATAATTCACTTGAATCTGTTAGGAGTTGTCTTGCCATCTGCATGGTCTGAAGTGAAGCAGAACAGGCAGTGTAGCATTTAAAGGCATTAAAGGAAATTATATACTTCTGGATAAATGCTGACTTCTGATTAATATTTTTAGGTGGCAGTAGAAAAGAATATGGTAACAGCTGGAAAGCCATAGATCAAATAAGATTTCCCCTATTGTCATGTTTCCATACTGAGACACACATTGTCAGGTTTACTCATAAAATAGGTTATCTGGATTTTTAAGTATTTAAGACTCAGCCTCCAATTTTATGCCTAGGAATAATCAGTGGAGTAGAAAAGAGGAGAGGCAAATGACAGCTTATTTGTAGTTAAAGACCTCCATGAAATATCACATCAGCTGGAGTTACAGAGGGAAAAGCCATGGCTTGGTTGAAAACAAAGCAAATGAAATCTTCCATGCATTCCCTGTGCACTGAGGACAATGTTAAATCAAGAAGAAAGCTCTTTCCTAGGCTCCCCCTGCTCTCAGTTTTTAATCTTCTTCAGTGAGAATTGTGCACATCCCTTGTTAGGAAGTGCTCACTGCAGTCCCTGGCTCCCTCCAGGAGATGCTCCACGTTACCTGTGCAGGCAATTATTCCCCTCCAGTTCAGAAAAGGACCATCCAGCCACATTTTTATCAGCAGTTCTTCTCTGTCTCCACAAGCAAAGCATTATTTATCCAACTCTGACTCTCTTTGCCATCTCTCCCTCCCACGGGAGTGTCTGTGCAGTGCCCAGGGTGCTCCCAGCACTGAGCTGTTAATCAGTGGTTTTTCCTGCTGCGGTGGTGGGGAGGTCAGGGTGTGATGTGTGGTGAAAAGCAGAGCTATGTGCGTGGTCTGACCAACATGACTGAATTATGCAGTTTAATTGCTTCACAAAATATGCAAAAGTACTTGTGTTCATTTAGGAAAGTTGGAGTGTTTACAGGAAAGTGGAAATTGAGCTTGAAAAAATAATTACCTCTTTTTTTCCTTCACATTAATGACTATGCAGAATAGCCTTTTAAATATGTCCGTATGTGGGTTTTAAGCATTCATTCCACATCAGTATTTCACCTTTTTCCTTAAGTGATTTCTGTATGCCTACTAACCAGCAATCATTTTGCCTGAATCTCATTTCCTCATAATAGCAAACCCATCAATCTCTGCTTTATTAAACAGGGAAGCAAGCTTGGAAGCCAGAGCACTCCGATTTGATAAAAGATGTTATGCAAACCATTGATTTTAATTTACAGCAATATCCACTTCTTCCATTATTAACAACTTTGAATTACTATGACTGAATAATTAACAAGTATTTCTACTTGATGATAGATTATCCAAAAGGCAGATGTACAGCAACACAGCCCAGATGAACATCCCTCCTGCACCCCCAGTGATGCATAAGTCTATTTAATGTTCCCCAGGGGAGCAATGCAACATGGCACAAGAGAAATATTTTCTCTGCTTCCAAAACTGTTATCAGAGCAAATGTTCCAGTGACAAGCGTGCCAGTGTGTGTTCCTGATCTGCTGGTCACTGGGCTGTGGCCAGCTGAGCCAAATGATGCCACCAGCATGCCACCACCCTCAGTGCAGAATCACTTGTGTCCACAGGATGGGAAATGTGGGTTTAAAACATTTTCCTGTCCCTGGCTGAAGCCAAAGAATCCCTCAGTCTTCAAGCAGGACAACACATGGGGAGATGTGGCTCAGGGCTGGGCTCCCTTGGCATTTCCAGAGATTGTTTTGGTGAGGGGGTTAATTCTCTTCGTTGTCTCTTCCCATGCACAGCTCTTGGCAGCTGATGAGGCTGGAAGGGAGGGAGGTCTCTGCAGGGCAATAGGCTTGTTCAGTGGGAAGGATGTCCCCTCCCAAAGCACTGCCTGGTGGAGGGAGAAGCCCCATCCACCCCTGATGGCCAGCTCACCCCTGGTGTGGCTCAGGGATGAGGGAGGTGTCTCTCTCCTCTGTACACGCTGCCGATACAGGTACAAGGTGCTCAAATAACACAGCAATGAGAATTGCTTGGGAACAGCAGAAGGACGGGCAAAGCTAGATAAGACAAAATATAAATGTAACTCAGCCTGGCTCTGTATAAACTAAACCCTCATCGTCCTCTCTGCTGCTGAGCCAGCAGGTACGTGGTGCCACGCTCACCTGGGAGGAAGAGGAACATCTTTTGTGGGTGCTATTCAGTATGGTTTGACATTTTGTTTCACAGATGCAGCCAGGCAGCAGTGTCAGCCTGTTGTGAAGGTTATTTGGGCAGGTACAATTCCAGCTCTCAGTGAAAGTGCCTTTGATCCTGCCATGTCCATTGTTCCTGAGGCTTTTCATCCCACCTGGTACCCAACTTGAATGGCTGTGGCTGAGACTTGACTTTGAAATTGTTTCTTTTCCATTTCCTTTCAATTTTTCTGGTGTCTTGTGCTGATGGACATCATTAATGAAGGCTCTGACATTCAGTTGTGCCAAAAATGCTGATGCTTGGCCAGTTTCTGACCTTCCTGAGCAGCCCCTTGCAGAGGAGGGCCCACAGTGAGCCCCGGGTAGTCTGTGCATCCTGCTGTGCACGGTGCCCACCAGCTGTTCATCCTTCTCCAAAAGACTTTGCTGCAATGCAGGTTCATGTGTCAGCAGCTCCCAGCTCTCGCCCTCCCCAAATCTCCACTGCAGGACTTTGCTTCTGAGGAAAAGGAGGGCTTTCAGATCGGATGTGTGTGGAAGTGGATAGGAGAGTGATTTCTAGTGAGGCAAAGGAGTGACATCCTATTGCAGGAGCAGCCGTGTGGCCAGTTCTGGTGGCTGAAAACCCTGTAGAGAGCTGGCACCTCTATGTGACATTCATTAATCTCTTAGTTTTAACACAGGGGATTGTCTGGAATTAAAAGGTACCTGTAAAACATCAAAAATCAAGGAATTATTAAGATATTGTTCATATTGCACATGAAGAGTCAACATCAGCAGGCTGCAATCTGCCCCACTGGGGCAACTGGCAGTGGGAGGAAAAGTCACAATGTCTTTTAGGGACAAAATTGAGATGGTGATTGAGTGTTCTGCAATGCAGGCTCAGGGTAAAGCCATTCTCTAGAAACTTCTTAACATGGCATGTGTAGTGGAGGCAGGACTTTGGCAGTCAATAATCGTTTTTAGCTTTGCCCAAATCAGGAGAATTCAGTGAGATAAAGTGTAAAAGCCTGGAATGTTATTCAGTAAATAAAAAGTGACCCCAGAGACAGTCAGAGTAAAACAGAATAACAGTTCAATTTTTCAATTATGGGAACAATCTCTCAACATTAATCCTGGGTGTCGAGTATCAGCACCATACACTGAGAAGAAATTTCCCTGCTGAATTAGTGTCAAGTGCTGCTCTTAATGCCAGTTTATTTCTAGCCACACTTGATAAGATGAACAAACACCCGTTCTCACCTCTGCAATGTAATGGGGAAAATTACACAAGCAGGTAAAGGTCTAGGATGCATTTTATTCTGGATACATAATTAGAAATACTTGTAAAGGTAAAGTGGCTTAACTTTTGTAATACAACCAGTTTTATGAGGAATTGGGCACTTTATTGCATGCTGTGTATTACCTTCCTGCTTTGCAGGCTCTGGAAAGAAAGATCCACAAATACTTTCTTTGAAACATTTAACAGTTATTTTAAGAAGGCATTTAACAAGCATTTGTGGAAATGCATATTGAAAATATGTCTGACATTGTGTTTTCATTTTATTCTTCCTTTTTCATTTCTTCATTAACGGAAAGAATTTTTTGTTCCCAGGGTAGGGAGAAATTGGGCATGCACTTATAAAACATTTTATTTCCTTTCCTCAATTCTGGAGAGGTTACCAAGTGAAAAAAGAGAAAAAAAAAAGATGCCAGACCTCCTTTTGTTTTGTGGCAGAGTGAAGGAAAGAGAGAGCAAGGGAAAAGATTATATAGAAGATTTCAAAATTTAAGATATAAAATGATCACTTAAGGAAAGTTTGAACCCAGTAGTCCTTGTCCTGTCAACTCAGGAACAGAGTGACAGAACAAGGAGTGATGGGTGCAAACCGAAAGGGTGGAAATTAAGGTGAGATATGCAGAAGAAATTCCTCCCTGTGAGGGTGGGCAGGCCCTGGCACAGGGTGCCCAGAGAAGCTGTGGCTGCCCCATCCCTGG
>JAWWEE010000025.1:16966713-16997014 GCA_035221455.1 Xenops minutus
ACACCTTCCACTAGCCCAGGTTGCTCCAAGCCCTGTCCAACCTGGCCTTGGACACTTCCAGGGATGGGACAGCCACAGCTTCTCTGCCCAACCTGTGCCAGGACCTGCCCACCCTCACAGGGAGGAATTTCTTCCTAACATCTAATCTAAATCTATTTTCTTTTAGTTTAAAAATGTTCCCCCTTGTCCTATCACCACCTGCCTGTGCAAAGGCTCTCTCTTTTTATAAGCCCCCTTTACATACTGGAAGGCCATACTGAAGTCTCCCCAAAATCTTCTTTTCTCCGTGCTGAACAACCCCAGCTCTCTCAGCCTCTCAAGATAAATGTTGCACCTTTAGTTCAGCGTTATGGAAGTAAATTTCTACTGAAGACCTACCTGTGTTCCCAGGGGCTGCACCCCTGGGAATCTACATTGAGTAGATTCTGCAAAGTGGGCTAGATCTACCCCTCTAGTGAGCAGGAAAATTTGGAGTCACAGGGAAACAAAGAGAAGTCGTGGCTTATGCCATCACAAAGGATGTAGAGGACAATTCTTAAACCTGCCCAACAGAGCAGCTTCTAGACATCTTATTTAATCTTCTGCCCTGTTTTTTAAGCTGTCCCTTCAAGTCTGAGACCCCACTGTGGGCAGCTTTCAGCCTTCAGTGTCATGATGGGAAGTTTCTCTGAGGGTCAGTGCAGAAGTGTCCTCTGACAAAGGGGACACAGGAGGCTGCCACGACAGCTCTCTGTGCTATTCTTTTGATTTAGGGGGTAAAATATCCTAGAGCTTGCTCAGAGGTTAATGTTCTTTATGGAGGGATTGCAAAGCAGCATGAGGGCTTTGATGAAAGGTGTCTCAAAGCCTCTGCAGTACCAGGTGCTTTGAAGGAGGACAGATGAGTTGGACAAGGCACCAGTGAGTTCAAACCAAGCTGCCCTGTGCATTAGAGCTTCCTCTCAGCTCACAGGGCTCTGAGAGGTCTGAGCTGCTCTTGCTTGCCCAGGGGTTTTCTTCTCCATTCAAGGCTTGTGAGATGTATAAAAGAAGAGGCAGGGATGGCCAGATACAGAAAAGCTGCTGAAATGTGATGCCTTGGAAGGCAGAGGGAATGACCAGAGAGGATTGGCAACCACCTGGTTTCTTTTTCAGTTCAGAACAAGGATCTTGAACAGACTCAGTCCACCTTTCTCAGGCAGCCTGAGGGAGTTGGGGCTGTTCAGCCTGGAGAAGGGAAGGCTTGGGGGAGACCTCAGAGCCCCTTCCAGTGCCTAAAGGGGCTCCAAGAGAGCTGGAGAGGGACTTGGGACAAGGGCCTGGAGTGACAGGACAAGGGGGAATGGCTTCACATTGGCAGAGGGCAGGGTTAGATGGGATATCAGGAAGAAATTTTGCCCTGTGAGGGTGGTGAGGCCCTGGCACAGATTGCCCAGAAAAGCTGTGGCTGCCTCGTCCCTGGGAGTGTTCAAAGCCAGGTTGGATGGGGCTTGAAGCAACCTGGGCTAGTGGAAGGCAGAGGGTTGGAATGAGATGTTCTTTAAGGTCCCTTCCAACCCAAACCCTTCGGGGATTCTCCAGCCATTTCCCTTCCTCCATGTTCCATCTGACATGAATTTTCAGTTGAGAGCTTTGGGGTCATTACTTTCACTATATATACAAATGGAGCCTTGAAGGTGCTCTCAGAAACTCAATAAATCCCTTGCACAAGAGGATGCCATCGGCTGATGTTGTTCAAAACCACAACCCCTTTATATTGAATTCTAATAATTTTTTTAATTTTAAAAAGTACCTTTATATTTTGAAGTGAAATGTGCACCTAAAGCACATCCTATGGTATCTCCTGGCCAGAGTGAGGTCCATCCAGGCTCTTTTTCTTCCAGAGATCATTTCCCAGCAGCCGAGATCAGCTCAGGTCTCATTTCTGCCTGGCACAATTAATCTTGCTGTCAGACTCACCAGGGCAAAGCACTGCTTCACTCAAAAGTGAGGAATTACAGAATAGCCTGAGTTGGAAGGGACTACAGGGATCATTGAGTCCAACTCCTGACCCTGCCCAGGACACCCCAAAAATCACACCCTGTCCCTGAGAGCGTTGTCCCAACACTCCCTGAGCTCTGACAGCCTTGGTGCTGTGCCCAGTGCCCTGGGGAGTCTGTTTAGTGCCCAACCACCCTCTGGGGGAAATAAAACTAAATAAATGAGAACGTTCAGAGAAACCTCAGCTGAGGCAGAGCAAAAGTTTAGAATTAGATCAACAAAGAGCCAGAGCAAACCTTTTTTGATGCAGAGGAGAGAGTCTGCAGCATTTTAAGCTCTTGGGCTGTCAATCCCTAAGCATCTGACCATGGGAGCAAAAGGAACTTCTGCAGTGGCCATAAGGTTTTATTTCCATGCATGTGGTACTTGGGGAGATGGTTTAGTGGTGAACATGGTGGTGCTGCGTTACTGGTTGGGTTCAATGCTCTTGGAGGCCTTTTCCAAGCTTAATAATTTAATGGCATGTGTGGCATGGCCATTCCTCAGACACTCCCACCACCTGGCATGGGATAGCTGGAGGATGCTGCTGATGTTGGCATGGTGGGACAGGGTCAGGCAGGTGGATGCAGCCATTCCCAGCCTGCCTTCTCATGCCTGTGTGTGCTGAGGGATGGAGGCTCAAACATCTCCATGGTTTTCAGAGAGTCATAGAAGGGTTTGGGTTGGAAAGAGCCTTAAATACTATCTTGTTCCAACCTCCCTTTCATGAGCAGGGACATCTTCCACTATCCAGGTTGCTCAGGGCCTCATCCACCTGGCCTTGAGCACTTCCAGAGATGGGAATCCACAGCTCCTCTGGGCAACAAGCAAGCCAAGGTTTCCCTTTTCCTTCATTTCCTGATACCAAAGGAGAGAAGCTGTTCATTTTCTTCTTCTGTAGCAAACATCCTTCTCTTCCCCATCCTGCCACCTTGACCAGATGGAGGCTGGAAGGAGGTCTCTGAAGCTTTGTTGCCTTAGGAAGCATCTAAAGCACCTCCACATCATCTCAAAGACACGTTGAAGCTACACAGACCTCAAGAGAGATCTCCTCCTTTCAGGAGAAGCTGGCTCACACTCCATGCCACAGCGGGTGGCAAATGAAGAAAGAAAAAATGCTGTAACTCTGTGAACTCGTAAATCACCAGAGTCCTGAAAGAGGAGAAGAAGAAAAAAATAATGTAACAACCCGACATGGCCTTTTTGGCTTGCAGATAAGCACAAAGTTTGGCAGGAAAGAGATTAGGGCTTTTTCCAGTCCACCTCACAGTCGATAATCCCCACAGCAACAGAGCCCTGGGCTGCAAACAGCCACATGTTCCCCCTGCAGAAGATGGGAAAGACCAGGGATGGGGCAAGGACAGTTCCTGATTAAAGGAAAGTCCTGGCTGATCCCCTCCACACACCTTCCTGTGCCAGAAGGGCTGTCCTCTGGAGAGGCATTTTTGCTGTCGTTGCTAATTCAAAGCTTTTGGAACCCCCGTGATGCTTCTTGGGAAACTCCAGCCTGGCTCTATCAGCTCCTGCCAGCAGCCAAGAGTCGTTCTGGTTAATGACAGTAGAAAACTGTCAGTTGCAGACACAAAGAATTAAGCTGTCACCAACATTTAGAAATCAACGTTAGACCATGGGAGGGATGGGGGAGGAAGATGACAGTTCTATGGTATCTGCATCTGCAGCCTCTCACGCGCTCCACAGTTCCTCCCTGGGTGGCCTAAATCCATCCTGAGAAGAAATTAAAAATAAATCATTAAAAAATAGCTATTTTAATATCAAAATAATTTTAGAAATCATTTAAATTTTTGACTTTCTAAGAGAGTCTTGCCTCGTGTTATCAGAGATGGCCAGGGTCCTGTCAGGCACCCAAGTGCAACACCAAAGGTTGCAGGTCTTCCATGGGTCTTGTGTCACATCTGCCAGCCTGCAGGTACCCTGGGACATCTCCAGTGGCATCAGATGGCTGTGTTCAGGTAGCAAGTGACAGGATGAGAGGAAATGGCCTCAAGTTGCACCAGGAGAGGTTTAGATTAGATATTAGGGGGAAAAAAACATGGAGAGAATTATAAAGGATCAGAACAGGCTGCCCAGGGCAGTGGTGGAGTCACCATCCCTAGAAGTGTTCAAAAAATCATGTGGATGTGGTGCTTGAGGAGATGGTTTAATGGTGGTACTGGTTGAGGGTTGTACTTGGTGATCTTAAAGGTCTCTTCCAACCTTATCAATTCTATGGTTCTATGAAATGGAGAGGTCCAGGGATGGTGGATAAACACAATGATAAATTCAGGCAGGGAGAGGTGAAAGGAGATTAAGAGCAAAGTGTCCTCCTATTCCCTGAAGCACCTTCGCACTGTCCACCAGAGCTGACCTGGGGGATGCAGAAGGCCAAGGGATAGTCCTGGAGGTAGCAAGAATCCCTTAAAATCAAGCAGTTTTCTTCAGGATGTGTGCACAGGGCTGGGGGGTGGAGAGGAAAAGACCTCATGACTCCAGGGAGCATCTCATAGAAATAGGGTAAATCAGTGAGAAGGGCAGCTGAACTGCAGAGGAGCTTCTGGAGAAGGTGCTTGTCCACCTCTACATCTCATTCTGCTTCCCACTCTCACTGTGAATGTGGAGGGATGGGTGCTTCCAAAACCCCTCCTGTCCATCCCCACATGCCTTGGCCATGGTGAAATTCCCCCCCTACATCCCAGTGGCCTAAGGAGGGCAGCCCTTTATCCCTTCATCCCATCATTCCTCACATCCCTCACTTCCCCAGGTGAAAGATGAAGCAGCGACACGGAACGAGACTGGGGACAGGAGCTCCCCTTCCACAGCGCTGGGGGGTGTTTTCCTATCAGGAGCTGATTAGATTTGGGCAGAGTGCCCCTTCCCAGAGCATTCCTTGCAGCCACGGTGGGCAGGGGGCTGTGTGATCCCTGACCCAGCGAGAGGGAAGTGGTGGCCTCGGTGACAGTGACAGGCTGGGGGACGTCGGGTCACACTCTGTGCCTGGAGCAATCCCAGCCCTCCACAAGGCACAGATGGCTCCTTTCTGTCCTCTGACCTCATTGTTTAATCTGACCTGATCCGGGGCTGTAATCTAAGGGCCAGTTTAATCACCACTACGAAGCTGGGATTGTTTCCCTGGGCTCCACCCTGAATTCCTTCCCTCTGAGGGCACACGTACAGCTTGGATTCCATCATCCATCTGTGGGGACACCCTCAGCTAATAATTCCTGTGTGGAGTCTCCATGGGAGCTGCTCCCAGCTCACGTGGAGGACACCCTGGTGCTCACAGCTGTCATCATTCTCTGCAATAAAAGGATATTACCATTCCATGAGGGCAGCAGAAGTTTCTCCTATAGTTGGGACAGGTGCTCCCAGAGAGGTAACACATCCCAACCACCCGTCCCAAGGGTTTCTAAGACCCTTGGCAACTTTTGATCAGTGTTTCTGTAGTGGTTGGGGGGCCATTTGAAGAGATCTGCTGGTTAAGGAAATAGGCTTGGTGACAAGACCGTCATCACAAAGTCATTGAATACTTTGAGTTGGACCTTAAAGACCATCCAGTTCCAACCTCCTGTCCTGGGCAAGGACACCTTCCACTTGACCAGATTGCTTAAAGCCCCATCCAACCTGGTCTTCCACCCCACCCCTCTAACACTTCCAGAGATGGTGTATCCTCATCTTCTCCGGGTTTCCATCATGACTCTGCCAAAAAGACCCTGTGCATGACCTTGGTCAAGTCACTCAGCCTTGGTGGTTGCACTTCAGGAAGCTTTTCTCAGTTTCCTGCTCTGCATTGTGTCCTGGTCCTGCCCTGGCTCCCTGCTCAGATGAAGGCACCCACAAGTGACCCCCAGCCCATCATGGGAAGGCAGCAAACAGCAAAGGGAAGCAGCAGTGGTCCCCAGTTGCCTGTTTGCAGATTCACACCTCCTTGCCTCAGTTCTCCCTCTGTGAAGGTCTCATCCATGCCTGTCCAGATGTAAATCCATGATCAGTGCAGCAAAGAAGAAATGGGCACAAAATGCACACACTGCACACACTGGTGAGTCCCAAACTGCTGAACCCAAATCAGCCCACACCATAGGGCTGGTGATGGTGCTGCCTGTACCCAGCACAGCCATACACACACACACACATCCTTCCATAGAGCCAGAAAGCATTTATTCCACACACTCCCCCCTGCCTGTGGCCTCAGAGGGTGGGAAGGGGTCTGGAAAGGTCACATAGTCCATTCCATCCCTGCCAGGCAGGATCAGCTCTCCTGTGGCCCTGCTGACAGATGTTTGTGTAACCTGCCCTCAGAGACCTCCCGTAAAGGAAGGCTCACATCCCCCCCAGCATCTCCTCCTCCTCTCTGGGGTAACTCAGAGGATTTTCCCACGCTGTCCAAATTACTCTGCACCACCCCGAGCTCCAGAGAACCCCTCTGCTCCCAGGGAAGGCGGTGGCTGCAGCTCTTTTCCCAGACTGAGCAAGCAGAAACAATTTGCTGATACCTTTGCAGTGTGGAAAAAAAAATCCATTCTATGCTGCCTTTGCCTCACATCAACACACAGCCCCTGACTCACACCCCTGTCAGCATCTAGGAGAGGACATGGCTCTGCCAGGCTCTTCTGGCAGCAGAAGTGGTCCCAGCTCTTGCTCTCTCATGGCTCAGGGTCCTGTCTTCCTGCAATGTGATGATGAGAAGTGAGAATAAAATGTCACTTCTTCTCTCTCCCTACCCCAGGCTAATCTGGGATGACACTCAGTTGCCTTGTTCTGCACACTTTGACTCACTATGGTCTCCTAAAATCTGTTCTGATAAATTTTGCCTCTATCTCCCTCTGCATGCCCTTATGAAAAGGTACTAATAGCTCTTCTTGATGCTCCTTCAAGGAATGGACCTCAGGTGAAGGTGGACATTGCACAGAGAAGGTCCCCCTTCCTAAACACCTCAGAAATTTCCATCCTCTCTCCATCCACCAAGGAAAATTTACGCTGGCTTTCCTTTAAGATTAAAGGTGTTGGCAATTAGCAGGCAAATATCTGCATCCAGACTGATGGAAAAACCTCTGGCCAGGCTTTGAGATGACCCTTGGACACCTCAGTGCTGATCCCCACCTGCTGTTTCCCACCTCAGGATCAGCCCCTCCTCTTCCTCCAGTTTAAGTTTTGCCATTGCCTATTTAGAGGACACTGCTGAGACCCTCTCCAAGATATTTATTTGCCTTCTGATGGGTAGGTTGTCATATTTTGCCATTTTTCTCTGCAATGCAATTCTAGGAATTCCAAGACACACCATTATTGCAGCAGCTGGGACTTTACCTCAAAAATAAATATGTGATCAAATTGAAAGGCTTAACAATACTGGTTTTTCTATTTCCTGTGGTATTACATTGACTTTCTTGCTGAAACAATTTTCACTGCAATATTCTACCAGTGAAAGTGCTCCCAGATGCCTGAGCTTAGGCTGCAGATTTGGCTGTGAAACCAGGTTTCACAAATGCTCCCAAGTGGTTTTCTATAGAGCCTGGAAATCCTGGAGATTTTTTTTTTTCTGTGTCAAGTTCATTTTATTTGATTTGTTAGGCTGAAAAGCAAAAAGTGGATCTCTCAGCGGCCCGATTTCAACCCTGTTATTTAAATGTGCTGTCACATTGGCCTCAGCACTGCTTGAGAAATACTCGTGTACCCCTTGGAAAGCTGTGGTTCCAAGGGATTGCAGACAGGAGGATGATTTCTTGGTGCAATGCACCAAAGGATTTAAATGCTATGTGCTCTTTTGGTTCTGAGGCACCTCTTGATTAAGAACTGCTTAAAGTTTGGGGATTGTTTTGTAACACAAGCACTGTTTTGCAGGGACTGGTGCTCTGCCAGGGCTGGCTGCACCGGTTACACCCTGGGCATTCAGAGATCTCAGGCAGCTGGGACTGGCTTCTTTTAGAAGTGGAGGTATTTCATTTGCAGAAGGGATTTGTGCCCCTTTTTCATCTGCCAGTCCTGTGGCACAGTTTGTATCCCAGGTGTGCCAGGTAAGCTGCAAGCTGTGCTTGCAGAGGGGTTGGTTAAACCATAAATTCATGGAATCTTTTGGGTAGAAAGAGACTTTAAAAAGCCATCTAGTCCAACCTTTCTGCAACGAGCAGGCACATCTTGCACTAGATCAGAGTACTCAGAGCCCTATCCAGCCTGATCTTAAATGTTTCCAGGGGTGGGACATCCACCAACTCTCTGGGCAACCTGTGCCAGTGTTTTACCATTCTTATTGTAAAAATCTTCCTCCTTATATCTTAAGTGGAACCTCTTTTAGTTTAAAATCAACACCCTTTGTCCTAGCACTACACGCCCTGACAAAAAGTTCACCCCCATTTTTCTTATAGGCCTCCTTTAGGCACTGGAAGGGGCTCTCAGGTCTCCCTGGAGCTTTTTCTTCTCCAGGCTGAACAATCCCAGCCCACCCAGCCTGTCTCCACTCCATGGAGCATCTTCATGGCCACCTTTGGTCTCACTGCAGCAGCTCCACGTCCTTCTCATGTTGTTGGCCCCAGAGCTGGAGGCAGCACTGCAGGTGGGGTGTCACCAGAGTGTCACCAGAGTGGGGCAGAGGGGGAGAATCCCCTCCCTTGACCTGCTGCCCTGCTTTGGTGCAGCCCAGGACACGGAGTCATGGGTGGAATGAGCAAACCAAGCTCTGCTCCCAGAAACCACAGGAACAACTCCCTCCTTTCACCTCCTTTCACTCCCTCCTTTCTCCCACACGATTTCAGGTCAGCCTGCCACTGCCACGCCATCCAGGTGTGTCCCCTCCACCTGGGCTTGTCCACGTCAAGCAGGCAGCAGCTTCTTCCCCTCCCTCTGAACAACTGATAACCTCCCCTGTGGCCTCAAATCATCTCCTAACCCACAGCAAATGTTTTCCTCTGCTCGTTCTGCTCCATTTCTTTGAACTGTATCTGCTCCCTCCTTGCAGTGTTTACGTTCTTCAAAGGACTCCAAGCCGTTATCCTATCTTGGCCTTAGTCATAATTTGGCCAGGACTTATACATTTCTTTCTCCTTTTATTTTCTAATCTGCCCTCTCAGGTCTCTCCCTCCAGGAGGTTGGTCTCACAGGCTGCTTGGGTTTCTCTGTTTGTCTTGGACCAGGAGCAACTTTTTGAAATCCTAATAATGTAGGTTTTGCAAAGCTAAGCTGCGAAGCAAGAGACGTTCACACTCGACAAGCTCATGGGTGGCAAAGTGCCATGGGACAGCTGTTGAACTGAAAAGGGATTAGAGGAACTAAGTGGATGCCCTGGAGCCATAAACCCCCAGTCCCTTGAGTCCCTTCTCCCGAGGAGTGACTGATGTGGGCTGTGCTGTCCCACCCTGACACAACTCAGCTGGCAGGATCAGAGCCCAGACCTTGGCAAGAAACCCCTGTGAAAATGCATAGAAGGGACATAGAAAGGCTGTAACAGGGGAGGGCAGTGCCTGCCTGCAGAGCCCAGGCTGCAGGACCAGCTTGTGCCTGGGAAAGGTGTCTCTTCCCAGGGCTACACAAGACTGGCACATCAGCTGATGGTGTGGAACAGTCTCACCCCTTCTCAGTCAGGTATGGACCTGTCAGGGAGGGCCCACAGGAGGCCATGAAGATGATCTGAGCTCTGGAGCACCTCTCCTACAAAGACAAGCTGAGAGAATTGTGGTTGTTCATCCTGGAGAAGAGACCTCTGGGGAGACCTTATTACATCCTTTCAGTACCTAAAAGGAGCTTATAAAACAAGATGGAGAGTTTTTACAGAGCAGATGGTGATGGCACGTTGGGGAAACATTTTTTAACTCTGCAAGGAGAGATTTAGGTGTTAGGAAAAGATTCTTCCCTGTGAGGGTGGGCAGGTCCTGGCACAGGTTGTCCAGAGAAGCTGTGGCTGCCCCATCCCTGGAAGTGTCCAAGGCCAGGTTGGACAGGGCTTGGAGAAACCTGGTCTGGTGGAAGGTGTCCCTTCCCAGGGCAGGATGGTCTTTAAGGTCCCTTCCAAGATTCCTTCCCTGTGACTCTGTGGTATCTGCAGTGGCTACAAGAGCTGTAAGTAAGACCATAAGAGCCATGGATTTCTTTTAAGCCATCTGTAAAATGCTAGCGCTTGATTCATTCATGCAGCAAATGTCTGATAGAGGAAAAGTATTATAATAACCTTTGCTTTATGGTGCTACTTGGAAGATCTACAGCTCCAGGAAAGGATTCTTGTATTTCTCCTTCAGCAAAAAATGTCATTGCAGAGGGAAAGGAGAGATGTGTTTCACATCATCTGCTCTGCTGTAGGTAACAGGGAAGTTAACTGCAGAAATGTGGGTCTTGGCTGATAATAGTAAGAATTAATATTTAATTGAACCTGGATGTTGTATTAATCATGTGTATGTATTGCATTTTATGTTCATCCATCACACTGTCATACCAACACATAACAGATATTCTTTATGAGTCCTGGAAAACAGCTTTAGCTTGAAAGGAAGCAGAAATACAGAGTATATCTTTATTTCAAGCTTTGACTAAAACTATTGATAATCTTAAAGATATAATTACTTTTCTCCCAGTGAATAAATAGCTGCTCAAATTCTCAAGCTATCACATACATCAAATCACCAGCTATTGCGAAAATTGGTGTGACTTCAAAAACTTCTGTTGGCATACAAAGATATCTATTATGTGACTCCCGGGCTGCTGGAGGGAAATCCTGCTGGGCTCTGGAGAAGTGGATGTTGTGCTTCTCTGCCCCCCTCACCATCAGCAAAATTGTCACCCACACCCTGACGACAGCACCTTGTAACCCATAACAGTGACAGGAGGAGCCCTGCTCCACTTGCTGAACACAGGGAAGCTCTGGTAGCAGCACTTGCAAAAATGAAATGAAATAAAATCTTTTGACATGTAAGTGGAGGAAAATTGCTGCTGAATCACTGGGAGGGAAGAAATATGAGAGCTTAAGATGTCATTTTTACAGGCATGATTTTTACTCTAATGGCCTTTAATAGCATGAACAATTCAGTGTAAGGCTGTCAGCTGCAGAAGAGAGAGAGGTACAGAAATGTGATAAACTGCTCAGAAGAATTGTTTTCCTGCTGTAGTTAATTAGCAATGTGTTGTGGTTTTCCTTTTCTGTTTGCTTATCCAGCTCGTGGTGTCTTGGCTGTTCTTGTCATTTTATTTATTGGATTTCTTTTTTGCCCATTCTGCAAATAAATTGAATCTCTTGTGACTTACAGTAACTGGCCTTTGATGCCTTTGATGTCCAGTGCTGGGCAGCCCTTTCCAGTGGGTGACTTTCAGATAATAAACAATTAAATATGCCAGATATAATTCCCTTGTGTTGGGAGTCAGAGGAGCAGCTGCACATAATGCCAAGGGAAGCACCATCTGTCCTAATAAACATTGCTGAAAATACCTGTTTGAATTCAAAGGTTGGTTTGTTTCCTGGAAAAAGGAAATCAGAGGAGCAGGGGGAAATCCAAAAGCAATAAGCTGCAGTGACAGAGGGCAAGGTTGCAAAAAACACCTTGTGGCCATCATAGGGAGGGTTGTTATGCTAGGAAGAAAGGAAATTATTATTCTATCCTCTGAAATCATTGAGATACTGAAATCTGGCAGTGGTGGTCCTCACTGTCTGACAGACTGAGAAAAACATAGGTTGGAAAGGACCTCTGGAGGTCTCTGATCCAGCCCCTCATCCCAAAACAGGGCCAGACTCAAATCCATCTCCTTCAGTGAGGTCGCTCAGGGTCATGCCCAGCTGAGCTTTGCAAATCTTCAGACTCCAAAACTAAATCCTGTCCCTGTAAATTACCCAGCCTCTCCTTGGCCCTCCTGAGAGGGATGTGAGGGATCAGCCCCACTGACTGCCGGGGCTGAGCCACACGAGAGGAACATTTCACCCACTGATCTAAAAGAACATTTCACCCACTGATCTAAAAGAACAGTTCCTGTCAAACACACCATTTCTTTGGAAGTGAAACTCTTCAGAGGAACAGGCTGATTTTCATGCAGGCACGAAACCAGAAGAGAATGTAGGAATTACCAAATTGCAATAGTTGAATGCTTGTTTCAACATTTTTCCCCTGTGACATTTTGAATCTTGTTTCAGAGAGACTTTTAAAAAATGTTTTCTTTTGACACTTTGATATTGTTTCAACCCTTTGTGTGGAATATATCACCTGATTTTATCAAAATAAAGGGAGTCAGTTGACTCCACATGACTTAAAAAAAAAAAAGTCTTAGGAAAAAAAAGGAAATTCTTGTATTTTTGTGCCTGTTTAGGACAAAACTCTTGGTTCCCGCTCAAATCTTGATTAAATAAACTGCACATCTCAAAGGGCATCCCTCTAATATAAACACACATAAACTGTATATGTGTGCATTCACATATGTCTTGTTTTAATATGCTGCTGGCACTTAGAAAATCTCACAGGGATTTGCTGAGGTTCATAGTCCAGCTTTAGTGTGTGGTTGTTAATTTAATTTCTCTAATTCATGAATCTACTGACCTCATAAAATTGACTTTTATGGCCATTCAGCACTGAGCCTCTCTCTACACACATTATACCTTGATGCTGAGGCTTGACTCCAAAAAAATATATCTCTGCCAGATCATTCATTCTCTTTAGAAACTATTACTGAAACTGTGGCTGCTTCTTCAGTGCAGGACTCATATCCTTTGAGGCACCATACTGCATCATTTTTGTGCTTCCCAAATGTGGAAAGTAGACTTTCCAGTAAGTGACTTTCAGATAATAAACAATTAAATATGCCAGAGGCAGCTCCCTTTTGTTGAGATGGTGATCGTCTCTGGGATGATCATTATTCATTTGCTAAGGAAATGTGTTCCTCAGGCATAGTGCTGAGTGATATATTTAGTTATTTAGAAAATCTGAGAATTTATGGGTACTTCTTGTGTCTCTGAACCCCAGTGTCCTGTGACAGGCCTGGAGACATCAAAAATCTAAAGATCAGAAAATATTTCATTGGGAACCTGAGACAGACTGTCAGCTCAGAACCACCAAAGGTCTGCAATAGGATGATATTTGCCTATCTGCTCTGCTTACAAATATACAATACTTTCAAAGCAATGAGATTTCCAGTTTTAGATTCGCTGCATCTTCCTGATGTAGAAATCTACCTGCAGATGGGTGGCACAGGGACCAAACAAACAAACAAGAGTTGATTTCTTACCTCTTTGAGAAAACATTTTCAATTCACAGCTAGTTGTTGTTTTAGGGGCAGGGACCTGTTGTACTTTGAGTATGAATGGACCAGGAGGAGGAAAGAGAGTGCCGGGAACATCCCTCTGATGATGCAAAGACTAAAAGCCTCTTGCAGATATTTACCCTGTCCTTGTAGCAGAAGGTTAATGCCCAGCCAGACAAGAGGTAGATTTCTGGGAGGTAGAAAGGGAGCTTGGATGTGGAAAAGCACACTTGATTTTACTGACATTTTCACAGCTTTGAAAGACTTTGCAGTAACAGCTTTTAAAGCCTTGTCAAAATAAATGTCCATTGCAGTTAGGAAAGCCCCAACATTGACTCAGTTAAGGCTGAATGGAAGGAAGGGAAATTTCTCCATCACAGTACAGACTCAGTGATTCAGTGCAGGAGGAGAAAAGGGCTGAATATGGAATCACTCCCTTGCCCTGCAACCTCAAACAAAGCACAACGTTAACCTGTGCCTCATTTTCCCTGGCTGGAAAACAGAAAACACTGGCTTTCCCTTGCAAGTCACTCTGAAACCTTATTTACTCATGCTGTGGAAACTTCCTGAACTCCTTGCATGAGAGGTAGTCAATGGAAAGAGACTATAAACTCCTTTTTTCCTCTCTTTTGAAAGGCAGGAGAAACAAGCTGCAGAAAAGGCTTGGCAATTTTATTTTTAGAGGACTTGAAAGGCTCCTTTGATGGCAGTGGCTCTCTCCCTTTTCTCCTTGCAGGTACTATGCTATTTGCTGCCAGCCTCTGGTTTACAGGAACAAGATGACCCCACTGCGCATTGCTGTAATGCTCGGAGGGTGCTGGGTAATCCCAACATTTATTTCTTTCCTCCCTATCATGCAAGGCTGGAATAGCATTGGCATCATTGATCTGGTGAGTAGCTAAGGTAGATAACACTGATCAAATACATTTGGTACTGTGTATTTTTCTTTAAAAAGCAATATTCATCAAAGGAAGGAAAGGGAAGCTGAAGAAGAACCCTTGTTATCAATGAGAGAGGGGCTGCTGGATTTCTGGAGGATATCTTTAAGGGGGTTTGAAATTACTGTGTCTGAAAGGACTGACACAGGGATAGTGGTGACTCTGGGAGAAGATCTTACCTACATCTAATAACCAGTTCAGTGTCCTTTGAAATCATACCAAACCCCAGCTGGCCCCTGACAAACACCTCAGGGCTCCTTGGTTCTCCTTGGCATTTGTAGCTCTCAGGAAGTTCTGGCTACCGCCATTGCATCCCAAAGGTCCCTCCTTGCTATGCAAGGGATGTTTGGAGAGCCAGGAATCCCAGACTGCCCCAGAAGGGATAGTGCTTTGGGCCAGTCCCACCAATATTCCCTGTCTTGGTGTGAGCCTTGACGGGAGAAGATGAAATTCCCCTGTGTAAGTAATTTCAGCAGGAATCAATTTTCCCACTGCAGTCTGGCTTCACTTGCAGGTTCCTGTCTACAGGGAAAGGATTTAAGAGTTGCAAATCTGCTATTTTTCCAATGTAGAGGTGTAGGAATTAAAAATGGCAAACTGTGAAAACACCTTATTTAGAAGAGCTTGTTTAAAGGGATGTGGCACCTTCTCTGCCAAGTCAGGGAGCTATGAATACCTTTTGGCTCATGGAGAATAACAGGTGCAAGCTGCTGAGCCTCTACACTGGGTGACAGAGCCAAAATTGCTTCTCATCGAGCACCTTTAGGTCAGGCAGCTGGTAGAAAAGGGAGGTGCATTTTGTTTATTTAACAGTGTTAGGTATCTGATTTCTTCCACTGATGTCTTGCCCCACCTTTCCAGAAAAGACACCCAGCTGTCTGTATCAGCTTTTCTTAACACCAGTGCAAGCCCTGCCCTTCCTTCTAATTTGCTGGTGTTCACAGATACCAGTGGCTGCATGTTGAGAGGGAGGGCTGGGTTCCAATACCAACTAGTGTTTACTTCAGGAAAACTTCCGTACATGCCAAATTAAATAATTTTGGTATTATAGTTTTAAATAAGAGACAGGATTGTTCTCTTGTTATAATACACAACAGCATGTAGTGACAGGACAAGGGGGAACAGCTTCAAATTGACAGAGAGTAGGTTTAGATTAGATATTAGGAAGAAATCTTTTACTGGGAGGGTGGTGCAGGACTGGCACAGGTTGCCCAGAGAAGCTGCCCTGTCCCTGGAAGTGTTCAAGGCCAGGTTGGACTGGTCTAGTGAAAGGTGTCCCTGCCCATGGCAGGGGGGTTGGAGCTGGATGATCTTTAAGGTCCCTTCCAACCCAAACCATTCTCTGATTCCATGATACTAACTTCGTTCCTTCTTCCTTGTCCTTCCTCCCCCCACCCCAGATTCAGCAAAGACAGTTCAACAAGGCTTCCAACTCCACCTACTGCATATTCATGGTCAACAAGCCATACGCCATTACCTGCTCCGTGGTGGCCTTCTACATCCCCTTCTTCCTGATGGTGCTGGCCTACTACCGCATCTACATCACGGCGCGGGAGCACGCGCGGCAGATCCAGGTGCTGCAGCGCGCTGGGGCGCCCACGGATGGCCGGCAGCACCCCCCGGACCAGCACAGCACCCACCGCATGAAGACTGAGACCAAAGCTGCCAAGACCCTGTGCATCATCATGGGGTGCTTCTGCCTCTGCTGGGCCCCCTTCTTTGTCACAAACATAGTGGACCCTTTCATAAACTACACGGTGCCGGGGAAGCTGTGGACGGCTTTCCTGTGGCTGGGCTATATCAATTCAGGGTTGAACCCTTTCCTCTACGCCTTCCTGAACAAGTCTTTCAGACGTGCCTTCCTCATCATCCTGTGCTGTGGTGATGAGCGATACCGAAGGCCTTCCATCCTAGGGCAGACGGTGCCCTGTTCCACCACCACAATAAATGGATCGACGCACGTGCTAAGGTGAGTGTTTCTTGGATGCTGCAGAATGCCTGAAGGCACTAGAAAGAGGGCTCTTCTAGAGCTTTTGTACAGAATTGGTATTGCTTTGAAATGTCTTGATCAATTAAATGTTAGAAAGGGAGGGGGCAAGAGAAATCCTTAGGGATTTGTAGGTAACAGGTACGTGCTGGCATGTGCAGTTCTCCAGGGGAGTTGGGAGAACCCAGGAGTTGTGTGTGCATTTTGGCATTGATGTTTGGCCTGAGGGGAACAACATGACCCTACAGGGGAGGCTGCCTACTCCATCTTCTCTAGGAAAGGGATCACAACACCCCCCAATGCCCATTCTCAGGTTCTGCCTTTGTAGGCCCTCCAGCCACTGCTGCATCCTCCGAACTGAAAAAAGGGCAAAGGATGAACTTCTGCAAGCACCCTGACCCTGCTGGGGCACTTACTTTGCTGTCTAGGGGGAGGGATATTACCACTGTCACTACAGCTTGGAAAATACCTTTTGCTGTAACCAAATCCCATCCCACCCATCCCTGAGGGAGCCCCGAGGGCTGAGCATGCCTTGCATGGGCCATGGTACACAGTCCTGGGGTTGGCATTTGGGGTTCCAGTGAATTTGAACCCCACACCTCACACCCCTCTCCCTTGCCTGACTATGGGGGTGTGTTCACTGCCAGAGCAGAGTGTCTGGGCTGTGCTCTGGGGGGTACAGAGGGGCTTGGAGGGCTCCGTGGGATGGGACACTGCTGCCTTCTCACCCAGCAGAGAGGGGAGAGGCAGAGCATGGGAGGAAGGGAAGGAATGCAGTTAACTCCTGTAATATCAGAACAAATTGCACTCTGGAATAGAATCAGAGGTGTTTTTGTGCAGCTGTCTAGGGGAGACTCTCTTCTTTGGTAGATTGGTATGTGAGTCTTCACACACAGATAAGGACTTGGTAACTATATTAGTGTTCAGAGCTGAACCTCCCAAAGAGTAAATCAGGCACAGAGCACTTCCCAGCTGGGTCTGATCTGCTGGTTTGCCCCAAATTCCCTTCTGCAGTGCTCTCTGAAGTTTTGGAAAGAGTCCTGAGCCACATAATGGATGGGAGATGTGTCAGGGCTTGTCACAACCTTGAGACATGCCTCTCAAGCTGCCTAAGTCATGAAGGACATTACAAGGTATTTATCTTCTGTTGATTAAAAACTGTTTGGTGGCCATGATCGCATGGTCCCAGAGCCCTCTGTCAGTGACAGATGTGTGGCATCATGCCGTGCTCATCCTGTATATCTGTTGGGACAAGCCAGATGCTCCTCTGCTGCAGTAAGGAGTGAGAGAGCAGCCCTTGTTGGGGACAGCTCTCCATCCCACAGTGAATGAGCCAGTCCCCCTGGTTGGGGAGCTGCAGGTGTGAAGGCTGAAAACACATCCCTGCAGGGGGAGAGGGGCTTGCTCCCATCCCTGGTTCACCAGGGTAGCTCTGTGCTCTCAGGACTGTGCCCAGAGGGTGCAGGGACCAGCACAGTGACTTAGGCACAGACAAAGAGAGAGCAGTGTCTCTTCTGGATGGCAAACACAGAAACAGGATGGGTTTTTTAAGTAGACAAGGCAGAGAGAGGACGGGCAGCCTCTCTAATTGTGGGGATTTGAGCTGTAGAGGGAAGGGAGGATGTCAGCCCAGAAGGTGAATTGCTTTGGTCTGTGCAGATGTTTGACCTCTAAGTGTTGCAGATGGCAATGCTGGTGACGCCTCATGTCTCCAAGTTTTCTCATTGCTTTTGCCCTGTTGCCTCTCTGTGAGACCTCACTGTCCTGCCTGTGTCCTGGGGACAGGCAGGCTCAGGCCAGCACTGAGAGATGGGCTCCAGAGCAAGTGGTCAAGGAGGCTCTGAACACCTTCAGGAGGGCTGAGCTGCTGATGGTTTCCTTCGTTCTCTGCTGAGTGTCCCTAAGCTGATGAAATACTCATTTTGAGACTTTTTAAACACATTGATGTCTGCGTGGTGGCCAAAAGGGTTGGATCTAGCACGGATGGAAGAGAAATTTAGTTAGGCAGGTTCTCTCAAGGCATAACATACACTTCTTTGCTAGCTTTGAGATACAAGGTGTTTGTGCCCAGCAGCTGAAATACTGAAACCTTCCTGTATGGGCTGGCTTCGTACCAGCCCCGCTGAGGAGCTGCACTGAGGACTTGACTCACACACTTCTTTTCTGACCTCAAGTTGTTTCTTCCTGACCAAGAGCTTCTGCAACTGGGAAGTTGTGCAAGTGGGGTTTTACTGGTGCTTTTTGTACCCTGGCAGAGGGTGCAGTGACAAGAAGGACAGACCTTATGGGCAGAGGTCCTGCCCCAAAACCCGCTGAGATGTGCCATTTTTATTAAGCTGACGTGAGCCATTTATCCTGGGAGGGAGTCAGGAGTGGTTGACTGCAAATCTGGGGTTTCTGACTCCTCTCCACTTCCAGTCTTGAGAGGAGCAGAGACTGCACAGTGGTTTGACCATGATATGAGGGTGATCACATCTTTCTTAATGCCATGGCAACCACCCTGCTTTATCCCTAAATTATGAACCAGAAGATGGGGAAAGTATTTCATGTGACCCATGTTGTTCTTGAACTCTCAATCAGCTGGTGTGAGAGACACATCTTGAACTGGACAAGACATGGTGCAAAATGTGTTTTGAAGATGTCATGAACAGCTAGGAGTTAGGTCTTGATTATAGCTGTATCTGTGTGTACAATGGGAAAGTGTATCAGAATTAAATGTTCAGCTTCAAAAGAAGATTTTGATTTGCCGGCTTTCCAAGTTTGCTTTCTGAAAGTGTAGAAATCACCAGAACTCCTATTTTTATCCCTGGATATTCATCTATTTCAATTCTCATCTATACCATCAGAGTTCAGGCAGGACACGTGCAAATGTTGAATTGAGATCTGCAGGGGTGGCTACAGTCTGAAATTCATGCCCAATTCATTTTTCAATGGCTGAGATTGCAACTCACATGTTCTTGACAAAGGTTTGTTTCTTTGGCTGTAGCACAAATTGCATAATTCATTATAAATATTTGCAATTCATAGTTATAAAAACCTGTGGTTTGGAATATCATTCACTGAAAGGACTTGGGAATCATTCTGGAGAATGAGTGAATAGGAGAATTTACAATGAGCACTCAACTAATGTATGGCAAAAATCAGTATGATAATGAACTGCAATGGATGCGGTTTCTGGCTGGCTGTACCATGTGTTCAGGGGTTCTGTGCACCATGAGACTGAAAGCAAAATGCCAGAATCATCTGAAAAATGCTCTCTTTCCCTTTAAACAGATTCTTTGCATATCTTTTGTCATGCTTAGATATTTATTCAACACAAACGAACAAACTTTTGCCCTCATGAATCATTGAACTCTGCTGCACAAGTGGATGGGAACCCAGGTCAGCATTGCTTGAGTTCTTGGACAAGACAAGTTTTGAAATTTTGCCACAGCAAAGAAGATGACTTTGGGTGAAATATATTTGAGCAATGATCAGAGCAGACAAACTCTGGGTCAAGGAGGTCACTTTGGTGAGTTCCCCATTTCCTCTCAGAACTGCACTGCTCAGCACAGAGCACTGTATTAGTCTCTTCAGGGAAAGCTCTACTGAGAGGTTTATTTACTACTCATTTTCCATCACAGAGAGATCTTCTCAAAATGTCAATTTTATTTCTCCAAAGTAAAACACATCCTGATTTTTCTCTTAAAACAGCTAAGAGAAAGAAAGTGGCGGGGGGAAAGAAACACGCACCTTGAGGGCTGGAGGTTCATTGTCTTCATAAATACAAAATCAGATAAATAACCCCATCAGCCCATACTCATGTCAGCACTCTGGAGGGGCAAAAACCCTGGGAGAAGTGTGCAGTAAATCCCAGTGTGCAGCTGGAGCTCTGCTGTGCAGGGTTATTGGTCCCTATCGGGAACATGAGTAATTGTGCCAGTAAATCTCCTGGACTGCAGCGAGCTCCAGTGTTCCCTGCTGCCACTGGAACAGGCACCACAGCAGCTCAGGGTCTCTGCTTTTTAGAAATTCAGCAACTCCACAGATCTGTTGGAATAAAAATAAATCCATGCTGGTTGTAGCAAAGAGAAGGTCAGAGCTGCTGTGGAGCAAAAGGGTAACTGTTTGTGGAATCATAGAATGGTTTGTGGCTCTCAGCTGCCCTTCCCCAACAGCTGTGCACAGAGGTGGTCCTGGGGATGGAGCAGTGACCCCTTCCCACCTGCCCTGGGGGGATTTCATGGGCTCCAGTTGTGGCTTAGCTCAGAAATCACAGAGGATGTGCATCTTCGATTTAATTTGTTTCTTTATTTTAGCAGAAACTGCAAGATGAATGTGCTTCCAGCAGGTTTTTCCTCTTACACAAACTGTAGATGCTGTATGGTTTTTTCCTTATCACTAAAGTATCATTTAGAAAAGAATTTCATTGACAGGATGCTACTGCCCAAAGCTGTAAAGTTATTTAGAACAAAACCAGACCATTGGGGTGAAAATTTCTGACTGTCAGACACTGCCTGGGAACTTTAATGATCCTGCAAGATGGATCAGAGCTTTCATATGTGTTATGTCTCCTTTACTGCAAGTTCATTAACCCCAGGGCAGATCATTTCAACTTGGTCTGCTCTGCCCTTCATTGCCTCAGTGCTCTCTGGTTCAAACTGGATTTGCACAGGTCATTTTTGGAGGCATTTTGGAGGCAAGTGCAGACTTGATGTGCTTGTGGGACTTGGAGCAGGTCCTGGCTGCTGAGGCTTAGGGTCTGTGTTATCCTTTCTCCAGCAGTTGTCTTATTAACTGGACTTATAGACAAGAACTCCCCCACTTTGGGAAGGTGCAGATAGAGCAGATTCCCACTAAATTCTTTTGAGGAAGTTTCTGAGCAAAAAACTTGAGAAAGACAGCAAGTGATGTGCATTTAAAAATAGGGGCTTCAGTGTTATTTCATTCATTTTGCCACTGCCCCAGGGCTGAGGGCAGTGCAACCAGAGGTTGCTCAAGATGTGTTTTCCACTCTAGTGGTTTTGGTTCAGGTATCAGTTCCCTGTGCCAGGAGAAGCAGCTCAGGACCACAGCTCGAGCACAGCAGGCTGGTTTCATCTGGCAGATGGAGTCTTGGAGGAGATCTGAGTGCTGCCTGTAAATGCTAATGTTGTTAAACTTAGTCAAGACATAATTTGGTTTTCACTTAAATTTCATCAACTGCAAACCTGAAAAGGGATTCTATAAAAATATAGGAGATAGTTAGACTCAGTAACAACAAAAAAAAATAGTCCTTTCTTGAAGCAGCTTTCTTGTAATTTTTTTGTGAAACTTTGCCAGTATTTGCAATCAAACTTATGTTCCAACTTCCCTGGCATGATTTTACAACTTGGCATCAGTCTTTTCCACAGTAACAGCCTTCTAACATTCACAGACACTGTGACTGGAAGTTGTGAAGGATCATGGGCAGGGCACAGAGAGCTATAAATATCAGGAGGTACATGATAGGCGATATGGGCTGAGCCAGGGAGTGCAGGGGGACATTACAGAACCTGCTGCACAGGATCCAAGAGCAGAGGAGCCCTTGGGTCTGGGAATGTAGATGTGCCACAACAGCCTGAGTTATCACCATAAAAATAGAATGTGGCTGTGTGTTGTTCTGTGCAGCATCAAACCACCTACAAACTAAAAGATGGAACATGATCCCCTTCTGCACAAATGTCCCCTTCCCTTCCCCTCTCCCTCATGCACAGAAAGCTGTGTATTTCTGTGTCTCCTGACTTCTGCAAGTATGTGACTGCACAAGGCACCATGTGGCAGCTAGTGGTGCGTGAAACTCCTTCAGGTAGCTGATGTGGTGCCCACATTGCTGAATCCAGCCTGGTCAAAAGCATTTGCAATGGTCAGGACTTATTTCCAGCCTGGCAGTGCACATGGGGATGTGTGGAGAGTGGAGCAGCCACAGCTGGGCAGGTGGGAAGCTGCAGAAGGGTCCTTTCTCTTCCCTTCCCTTTCCTCATTTGCTGGTTTTACCTTCTATGTCCAGTCATTCCTTGAACACCTCCAGGGATGAGGACTCTACCACCTCTCTGGGCAGCTCCTTCCAATGTCTGACTACCCTTTCCATGAACAAATTCCTCCCGATGTCCAACCTGAACCTCCCCAGGCACAGCCTGAGGCTGTTTCCTCTTGCCCTATCCCTTGTTTCCTGCGAACAGAGCCTGATCCACACCTTGGTATAACCTTGAGGGAGTTGTAGAGAGCAAGAAGTTCCCCCCTGTGCCTCCTTTTCTTCAGGTTGAGCCCCCCCAGCCCCTCAGATGCTTCTCATATGACTTTCAAGGAAGGGAGGTTCCAGCAGAGTCTGGAAAATAAAAAGCAGGGTCTACACTATTAGCTGGAGGCAGAGAAGCTGTGTGGGAGTGGAGCTGCTGGCAAGACACAGCAGTGGGGAGCTGCTGCTGAGCTGTAGCCCCTGCTCTGCCCCTGTTGTGGCTCTGGGAAGGCAGAGCCTGTCTGTGCTCCCAGAACCAACCACGACCATCCCCACACTCTGCACCTCCAGCTTGCGTGTGGGAGGAGTGTTTTTTCTATCGTAGGTGTTTGCTGAAGGTATTGCTGAAGCCTTTCTTTGAATTTGGAATTGCAATGGGCTCCTTGTCGAGGCTGGGTGATCCCCAGGGTAGAAGTCGAGACACTAATTATTTGTCTCTCATCTGTCATCTGTGAGGTTTTGGGGTAAGGTTCTTCCTCCCACCCCTTCCCTGCTTTTCTTTCGTAGGGATCTGTGCTAAATTTAGGAGATGAGCAGTTTAAAGACTTTTTGTTTTCTGGAGCTTCAAAACTCTTTTGACAAAAAGGTTGAAGAGCAGAGAAAGGGCACGGGGTAACCTTGACTCCCCTGTGCTGCTCAGCATCCCTTCATCTCCCTGGGACCATGAGACACGGCCAGCACCTCCCTGGGATGTGTGTCTGTGCTGCACCCTGTGTCCCCTTCCTCCACCCCAAACCTGCCTGCCAATAACCAGGACACTGCTGAAGCCTTGTGCACAGCTCAAAAAAAGCCTCTCCAGGGGAAACCAAGAACTTCTGATAAGAGAAAAGCTTCTTGTAATTGTAGTGAGTGAAATCAAGATATTTATCTTATCTCCTACAAAGGAAAGAGGGGATTAGGGTTTTAAAATATCAGAGTTTCCTTCAATTTTAGTAAGATAATCTCTTTCAATATCTCTGTATATTGGAAAAAGAGATTAGAGTTAAGCTAAACCCCTTTTTGTTATTTGGCCTAATACAAACAAGATTCAAGATCAGAACTTCTCTTATGCTTCAGTTTGTTTCTGGTAGGGAAGCCAAGGCACTGAAGGGCACCTTGAGCTTGGACAGAACTGAAATATCCACTCATTTTTGTCTGTTTTTTATTCTGCACTCCATGGGCTGTCCAGGGAAATTGGGCTCAGTCCAACCATCCCAGGATCTGCCTGCCCATGGCACCCTCTGCCCTGCTCAGTCTTTGTAGTACTGCTTATGGAAAATGGAAGTCAATCTGATTTACAGAAGTTAGAGGTGATCCAGCTCCTGGTAACCTCTCCTGTGCTGTCAGAGGATAGTTCTGGAAAGAAGGATTCTGTTAGAAAAAGCAGAAGAAGGGAAGAAACCACAGGGATGGGATGACTAGTCCTGCTGCAGGCCAACGTTCCTTCTCTGTGCAATGATTGTTGGGTTTCACTTCACTATCTTTCTGCCTCAAATGGAAACTTATATTAATTGTTGTCTTTTCCAATTAAACCTCTCTGATCTTTGACATGCACAACTGTTTCTTATTTCCCTCTGCTTTCCATAATGAACAGAGTGTCCCCAGCTCTGTGCTGGCCTGGAACAGGAACAAGGCTTCGACAGGCAGCTCTGGAGAGCTCCCACTGTGCTCTCCAGGGCTTCAGAAACTCCTCCCTTGCTGTGATGCCTTGGCACCTACTGCCCTTTTCCCACCTGCTTCCCTCTGCTCCAGCATCTGCTGCTTTCCTCAAAGTTTCCTTTCCTTGCCCCTGCAAAGGGTAGTGAAACACCAAAGGGAGTGTGTGACAAAAGCAGGGAATTCATCTGCCTGGTGGGACTCACTCAGTAAAGGCAGGCTTGGTTTCCACATGTACTTTTTCATCCTTTGGGTCTACTGACAGTAAAAGCAAACAGCTCCTGTGCTGCACAGTGTGATCTGAATGGTGTTTTTCATTGCTTTGGAGGCCATGATGAAAAAGCAGGACATTATCTGTTGGGAAAGTGCTAATCTGATTTCACTGGAGCCCTTATCGATATGGAGCACCATTATTGGACTGGCTAATCTAATCCCAGCTTCCTGAATCAATGAGACAATGCCAGATACTTACTCAGGTTCATACACCTCAAGTGGAAAGTGTCTGCTAAAAAATGAATTCTCTCTCATGTAATGATATTTAGCTGAGCTTCTCCATGTGTCCTTGTTGGGAATATGGGACAGGCTGAAGAGCTGCTGCTGGGAGTGGTGTGATGACATGGGTGAAGAGGTGAGTCATTCTCTGCCTTCCAGCTGTAATTAGGGGTCCATTGCCCAGAGCAGAGCACTGCTGGACATAGCACCAGTTCCCTGCAGCTGGAATGCCCGACATCTCCCCTTGTAACATGACAAAACCCAGACCTATTGGAAACTTAAACAATTAAACAACTTAAACAATTGCGTTTACATAAATACACACATCCCTCATAATACATGTCAACATATGGAATTTGTTTCCAAGTCCTTTGGGACTCTCTCCATTCATTCCAAAGGTCCAAAATAGGGTTTAAAACTAATTTTTGTACCTGAACAAACTCTATTATGGATAGCAATTTGCTATCCACCTACTTCCCTTCTGTTTCAGCTGACCTTTGCACAGCTTTGATGAATGTGTTGGGCTGTTTCTCTCCTCTCCAGAGATTAATATGTTTTATCAGTCAAAGTGTTTTCAGACAATGCAAATCAGCATTTTCAGAGAGCTCCACATGCCTTAGGGCTAGAAATGCTATATAAACCTAAGCAATTATTGTCATGTTCTATTATCCTTTGTGGCAGCAGGCATCTCCAACTCAGAGCTAATTGTTTAAGTGCATTTTAATTTTAGGTTAGCTTCTTTGTTCTTTTTCCCTTTTCAATTACCCTCTTCCTTTCTGATTGCTGTAGGAGAATTTATTTAAGCATTATATGCACCACCTCTTCCTCTATAAACTGACTGTGTGGAGATGTTTCCCTATTGCTGTAGTTAAAAAATTGTTTCTAAGGCTTTTGGAGTGTCTGTGGCAGAGAAGAGCCTGGTTTTCCTTGAGAAATTTTGACCAGGTCTTTGGGATTTCCAGGAAAGTGCCAAGGGCTTTCAGTACATCTGCTGGGATTTGATTGTCTTTTACCAATTTTCCACTTTTTGGATTCTTGTTTCCAATTGCTGGGTGGCTGCTGGTGCCATCCTGCCTGGTTCACAGGCTTCAGCAAATGGAAATAACCTTCTAACCCCGCTGTGACTGTGTCTGCAGTGCTCACTCACCTGGGATTTCAGTCCTTAGTCAGCTCTAAGCATCTTTTCATCCTAAACTGCCCATTTCAAAACAGAAAATTGGCCATTTTGAAGGGATTGGTTTTATTTATTTGGCATAGCAAAGGTTATCTGTGCTAACATCTGCTGCTCAGTAAATATGTGCATCTTAAAGAGATGAGATGACCTCACCTGGGAATTGATGCAGACACAGTTTTGGTTTGGTTTTGCCACCAGTAAAGATGCACTATTGCTTTAGGGATGCCTTTGGAAGTACATCCTGCCTTGGAAATACCCATCCCCCATTACATACAGCTGAATGAGGCTATTCCTGCATTAGCTGGTGATTTCCTTACTTCTATGTTACTCTTTCTATTCCCTGGCCATGACAGACAACTTCAGCCTTACTATCACCCAGCACAGAGAACAGCATTTCTAAAATTCTGGTAGGGCAGATTTTGGGACTCACCAGCAACTCAGGTCGTGGTCTTCTGCTGGACTGCCTTTAAATTTAATTTCAGAAAATACAGATACATTACAGGCACAGGTTTTGAAATGAGTTTTGCACAACGGAGCACTCCTTAGGAGACAGCTTAACTGTATTACTTTTCTTTGCTTGGATAGGAGGACTATTGTTGTGGTCCATCCTGAATTCTTCCTTTTCTCTGATGCTGCTTTCAGTCAAAGAAGTCAAAATAACCACTTTGCTTTATTAAATGTTTCTTGGCAGTGACTGAACCCGTAGTTTCGAAGTCAATCATGTCCCTGAAGGAAGTGTGTGGATTCTGTCTGACACTTGGAGAGTGTCACTGTGACTAACAGACTTTGCAGAGGTGTTCCTGAAGGCTTAGTAGAAGGGATGTCATTTGGGCTGTTGATTTGTGTTATTCCATAGGCCCATCAAGGCACAGCACAGCACCAAAGAGGCACATGGTACCAAAGAGCATTTAGCTTTATTTGTAAAGTGTTTATGTTGACATGGAATCATTTATGTTGGAAAATACCTCCAAGAGCACTGAGACCAACCTCTGACTGATCAGCACCTTGTCAACTAGACCAGAGCACTGAGTGCCTTATCCAGTCACTCCTTAAACACCTCCAGGGGAAGTGACTCCACCACCTCCCATATTTTATGCTTTGCCTTGGTATTATTACATCACACGTCAAATAATGTGACATCCACACAGGAGCATTATAATTCTCTGAAATCCTTACCTCTCTTAATTGAAGTATAGCAAATCCTTTAGCCCCCATGTCTTCCATGGTCTGAATCCTGGCAGCACCTTTTCCTCCACTGAAGTGAAGCCTTCTCTGGAAAGACATATAACAGCTGTTTAAGTGTCCCCAGTAATACGATTTGGGTTTGTTGGGTTTTTTTAAGAGTTGAAGGAAACACAATATGGATTTGCCACTTTGGAAGCCTGCAGTGTTGCTCCCTGCAACAGAGATGAGCCAAACAGGCAAACTCCAGTACTACTACCAGAGAAAAGAAAAATCAAAAAACTGGTCATGTCTTATGTTAATGTTATGTATGAGTAATTTTATCACTGATTGATCTGTCACCTGCCTGGCAGAAACAGTCACAGTTTACATTGATATATTAAAGGCACATGTCATGTATTTAGTGAGGTTCATGCCCTCTGGTGCTTTTATGACAAGTTTTTATACCGCTGTAGTTAGTATTTATTAGCAGTGAAAGCACTTGATAACACTTGGATACAACATTTCAGACAAGAACTGCACAGAGCACTTACTTCATAGGCAAGAAAGCAATTAGGAATGACACTTCCAGGAGTGTTACCAAGAGATTTTCAAAGAGCTCCATTTCATGCCAGTGACAGCACGGAATATGGGAACATTTGCTTAGCTTCACCCCAGCAGGAGTGTCACACCCACCTTCCCAGCAAGGAGATGCACCTTCTGCAGCACCTCAACATCCCTGGAGCTCCCTCATTAGGCACAGCCCATTCAGCTGCTGTGATTATATGGGAGGAGCAAAACCAGGCACCAATCTCTGCTCTCTGTGACCAGTGACAGGATCAGAGGGAACAGCTGGAGCTGTGTCAGGGCAGGGTTGTGTTGGATATCAGGAAAAGGTTCTTCCCCCAGAGGGTGGTGGGCACTGACCAGGCTCCCCAGGGCAGTGGGCACAGCCCCAAAGCTGACAGAGCTCAAGGAGTGTTTGGACAATGCTCTCAGTGATAGAGTGGGAGTGTTGGTGTGTCAGTGCAGGGCCAGGAGTTGGACTCAATGTTCCTTGTATGTCCCTTCCAGCTCAGGATATTCTGTGATTCTGTTCTATAAAAACAGGATGCAAGAGAGTAGTCCATAAAAAACCATCTCAAACTCAGGGAAAATGATACACTTCAGTGACACACCATTTCTTTTTCTGTTTTTGAAAGAATCTTTGTCCTTGATAATTTTAAACCAAGCCCATAAAAATCCTTTAAAATAAGCTGTAGGCTAAATTACTTTCCTTAAAAACCACTTTCCCCCATGCATGGGTTCACATGGGCTTGCCTGGGAAGGTTTGGCTGTAAAATTGAGTATGCTCACCTTGGGCTTCTTATTGTCATAATTAATGGTTGAGCCAGACAGGCTGCTGGGCTCTCCTGGAGTTCCCTGCTCCTCTGTCCTACCTCGTGGGCACACCTTGTTTGTGGTCACAGGGCACACACAGACACACACACACGAGTTTTACATGGACGTATTTTGGAGCTCCCCAGACTCAACAGAAGGGCTTTGATTTTTCAACAGTGCTTCTCCCCTTGGCTTCCAGTGCAGACCTGGGTGCTGAGAACTTTGGAGGCACTTAATATTCTCATGATCCACGAAATTCATATTTGCGTGTATTTGGAAGCAGCAAAGAGGTGGTTGGACAGAAGCTGGTCTGTGGAATATCACTCAGAAATATCAGACACATTAAAGAACAATTCTATTTTATACTCTCCTGATATCAGGGAAGTTGTCTAACTCAGATAAATTTTTAGATGCCTGAAATTCTCAGCTGTTGTTGCCACAGATTTTGTCCAACTATGACAGAGATCACACGAGGTCAGAGACAACCCACGTGGTTAAATTAGCCTTACAAAGCTATCATGCCCAAACAGGACAATTTTCAGCTGTTAATTATGTTGTCACTGCCATGATGCTACTTAACACCACTTCTACAGCCTCTTCAGCCAGTTCAGTGGCTTTTAGGAGAGGAAAAATGTCCTCCACATCAGAACTGATGCTGTTTATATAGGAAAATTTTCATTTACTATATCAAGCTCTTGTTGGCTGGGCAGGAAAAAAATGCAGGGCAAGGAAGGGGTCAGTGCATTAAGAGGCACTGGTAATTCTCTGTTACACTTCAGAGGGTTGGTGAGAGAGCAGTAGCACCTTGTTCACAGCCAAGAGTGGTATATTTTAAAAGTTCATACCAGGTGCTGGCTTGCAGCCAGGTACAGTCCCAGCTTTAGTGAAGATTAAATAGTAACTGCTGTACTCCTGCACTGCAGTCTGACAAAGTCAGGGAGCTCACTTATTGCTCCCCACTCTGTACCTAAAAACCCAAACCAACATTTCCAGCACACTAGAGCTGTCAAAAGACTCAAAGATCACCAGCCAGGGATCTGTAGCAGCTCTGCATTGCCTCTGTAAATTATAAATTCTTAGCAATGAACATGTCAGTTATCACATATAGAAATTAAGTGGCCTAGTTGCTACTCCCTGGACTTTTCTTTAAGAGGTACAGGCGTCTTCCTCAAAAGAGAATCCTCAATCAGACCAAAGGAGCTTGTTGGTACTCACAAAACCAGCAGGAGGAAGGCAGTCTCTAGGTATCAAATCCCTTCCTATGGCAGTACTGAAGAGGTTTTGGAAAACAGGCTCAGCAGAGCATTCCTGCCTAAAACCATATCTGTGAGAGAGGAGAAGATATTCTTGAAAAGCAGAATGATTCCTAAAAGGGTGAATTAAAAAAAAGACTGCACCTGATGGCTCATACGGTTCTAGCCCAGTTACCACTGCCCCTCTAGCAATCAGGTTTCCTCTTTAGCGGGAGGTTTGGGGATGTAGCTCTAACTCTGACACTACTGGAATATAACTGCTCAGTGTTTGACGTTGGGCTAGTGGGAAAGCATTTTCCAATTAACCATCTCTGTGTTTTTTCCTTCCCCCCCTTAATCACCTCACCGTGTCTGTCTTTCCTCCTTTCCGCACTAAAAGTGGCTGTTCCTCTGTCTCCAAGCTCCTCCTGCTCTTCTGCAGCAGACCAGCTCCTGTCTAACCATGAACATGCTCTGTAAGTCCTTTCTTTTATTACTGCAGCTCTGTGTCTGTTCGCTGTTTATTGCAACACAATTTAAAGCCTCGTTTGATTTATAGCTGAGGATTTGTGGGGTAGAGGCAGAAGCCCCAGCTGAATGGGGATGTTTTAGCCAAGGACATTGAGGGTGGGCTCCTGGCTGCAGAATGCTGTGGACAGCAGGGATGCTGCCTTTTGGGGATGGCTTCTCTCAGGATGGTTGTTCTCACTCCAAGGACTGTGGTACAACACTGCAGGGTCTTGTCAGTGGGCACCACCCAGAGTAAAGCAAGGTTAAGTAAGTTTAGGTAGATATTAGGAAGAAATTCTTCCCTGTGAGGGTGGGCAGGCCCTGGCACAGGTTGCCCAGAGAAGCTGTGGCTGCCCCATCCCTGGA
>JAWWEE010000025.1:16999998-17044630 GCA_035221455.1 Xenops minutus
GCCCCATCCAACCTGGCCTTGGACACTTCCAGGGATGGGGCAGCCACAGCTTCTCTGGGCAACCTGTGCCAGGGTCTGCCCACCCTCACAGGGAAGAATTTTTTCCTAATATCTAATCTAAACCTACTCTTTGTTTGAAGTAATTTGCTAAATCATTGGGCAAAGTAAATCTTAGGTTGCCTCAACACAACCCACAGGATTGTAAGTACAAAATAGGGTTGATTTCATAAGAGGATGGACCTGTGATTGTTGCAGTAGAGCCAAAAGTTAGTCATATTTGAAACTTGATAGTTGAAAAGCAATTTTCTGTTCCATTTGCTACGTGTATCATTGCTTTGCTTTTCCTCAAGAAGGAACATCCATAAATCTGAGCAGCATTTATTTACCAAAGCAGAGACTGAGGTGGAGATTTATAGACTATGTCATCTCCTCTGAAGCAGAAAATAGAGAGGCCCAGGGGCAACCAAGGAAAGGGGATGGCACAACCTTCAGAAGTTTGAACCTATTTGTTTGCTTCTGCACTTCAAATTTGAAGACAATATATAAAGCAATGGACAGGGAGAGACTGCCAGTTGTGGTGGTCCTGAACGATATTCATATCTGCAGAAGGACTAGAAGAAAGCACAGAATAGCAGAAGCAGCCTCATGTTAACAGCAGGTATATAGGAATAAAGGTTTTACATGGGCAGGTACAAACAGAAAGAGACATGGAATGGTGGGTTCAGTGGTGTACCTGAGTTCCTGCACAGTATAGGACTGTGGTGCTGTGAGCATCAGGTCTGTAGGTTGAAGGGCTGGGGCCACTCATTATGTGTGAGGGTAGAGAAACCACCTCTGTGGTCAGCCTGGCCCAGGAAAACATCCCTGACTGAAGGAATCGACCTTCCAGGCAGCACACACAGAGATTCTCAACTGCAAACAGTACAAAAAGGCACAATCTGAGCTCTGAAAAAAAAGTTGAAGTCCTTACCTGAGTATCTCTACCACATTTTAATAGCTGTGTTTGACTGTCAGAGCAGCACTTTTCTCTTTAAACATCCTCCTTCAGCCTGGGAATCCCTCTGGCAGCAACAGGCTCTGAGATGCCATTAGTTACAGGCGGGCAGAGCTCAGCCAGGTGAGCAGATGTTGTCAGGGAAAATCCTGCAAGGACATGGGCAAGGTCCCACCCTGAAAAGTGAACCTGACCAAGACAACCTTGTTGGCTGAGGCTGAGGGACCTAGACCAGCATAAAATGAGGAAAAACACAGGTGGGGGTTTTGCTTTCTTTCTGTCTGTTTTCAGTTTTACATTTTAAACATTCTCTGTTAAATCAAATGCTGTTATTTCTTGTGCTCGGTAATCTCTAAAGAAATTCTAATGGGAGAAGTTTTATCTGTGGATCAAAGGGAGATTCTGTATTGAGGGTTGCTGGGACAGCCCCTCTTCTTCCCAGGCACCTGTGCTGGGTTCATGGGCTTTCTGACCTGCTTGTGCTGTGAGTGGTTGTACCTGTGCTGAGGAGTGAGACTTTGAAAAAGCTGATCTTACAGAACAGGGTTTTGCACAAGAATTGGTGACTTTGTGCTTGTTTGTCTCACCTGAGCTTATTACCTTCTTGATTCGGAATAATGATATTTAAATCATACAATGACTGTTGCCACAGCACAAATGACAAGTGTATTTATGTTCTGTCTTGCCAGCATTCAGATTTAGGCACCCACTGTTGAGGTTGTTCTCTGTCACTTGCAGGTGTAACTATGATATGTGACTTGAATGCCAGTGAAAATACATATTCCACATCCCATTTCAACAAACTCCAGAGCTTCACATATGTTTAAAGGACTCAAACTTGGCTGAGTCAATCCAAGGACTCAATATTCATAAAATATTTTTGATTGTTTTCTGCCAGCATTTCACTTTATGTCACGTAGTATAAATGACTGGTTTCATCTGAAATTTAATTTCCCCACCTTGTATTTCTGCAAGAAAGCTGCAAACTTAATTGTGTCAGCAGGGGAAGGAATATGACTTGATCAGTGATTATTGTGTGCATTTCTCCCCAGTGATTGCCAGGTATTTTGATTGCACTAGTTACTTCCTCCTGTGATCAAAATCAATACATCGATCAATGCAGCTCTAAAGTGTTATGTTCCAATCTACAAGGCATGTTTCTGAGGAACAATTTCAAAAGGAATTGCTGGGGGCTGTTTTTTGTCCATGAAACCCACCGGAGAATAAATATCTGATTGATTATGATCCCTCCTTTCTTGGGTTTCCCTTTCTCCCTAAAAATATAAGCTGTTTGCAGCTATGCAAATCCTCAGATTTTTGCCTCTCCTGACACTTGGAGGAGCATCCTTGGACATGGTGTATTCAAATGTTCACTCTGAGCTTGGCATTTTTCTTTTGGACATCCTCAGGAGAGGTGACGTTCTGCTCATTAGGATGCTCTGATGAGAAAAGGTTTTCCTTAGGTCCTTGTTGCACACAGAGGGTCCCTGAGCCTGGAGGGGAGCAGTAACTGGCACCACTTGTATGAGATCCTCATGAGCAGATGGCCAGGAACAACTCCTGTTGAGACTGGAAGTCTGGAGTCGGATAACAGGCTATTAGCACAGGATGTTTGGGGATAGAGCTAACAGAAAACGGGGACTTAACAACCTCTGAATCACAGCAAAGTGAAGAAGCTGTCAAAGGCACCTCCTGTCCTCCCCAGCACACTCCTTAAGATGATCCAACCTCACTGTGAAACAGCTCTTGGCAGGGAAGGTGGATGAGCAAAGGAAGCATCATCCTTCCTGAAGAACAGGGGAATGAAAACACAGCCACCCAGCAATATGTACTTGTTGGCTTGGCTTGGTACCTGGTTTAACCAAGCTAAAAATTAGAAGAAACTGGGTATGAAAGTAATGGAGGGAATTAATGTTTGCAAGTGGGGTCGGTTTTGGGGAACAGAGGATGCCCTCAGTGCACTGAGAGGAAACCTGGTGTGCATTGATCCCACCAGGGCTGCACGGAGCAGAATGTGGAGATTTCACTCAAATTAAGCACCCACTTCCCATGTTCCCATCTGTGGTATGACTTTTATTCTTTGCAAAATATACTAGTTAAGAGTTTGCCATGCTAATATTTTTCATAATATGATGAATAAAGTTTTAGGAGTTTGTACCCAGTGTGTTCAAAGAGAGAAACAGTCTAAAGTCAGGAATGTGCTACTTAATGCATATCATAGAGACATTAATTGAAAAACCTGGAGACACAGGGAAAGAGGAGAGGCAACTTCCATTCAGCACAACCTGGTGTTTGCTCTCTGAGCTGTCCATCCCCAGGAGCAGGTTGGAGAGCTGAGGAAAAACAGCCAAATAAACTTTTCCTTAAGTTTGCAAGACTTACTGCAACTTAACCTACAACACGTATTAGCTGAGATGTTAAAGGTACCAACAAATTATTAATTTTACTCCTTTTTTTTTGTTATTTCCTTTAAATATTATTAAATTAACTGCTATTTAACTGGGGGGTTTTATTATTTAATTTCTGTGCCATTACTCCATTACCAGAAAATATAATTTTCAACTCTTACCCTTTGGTGCCTTAAGATATGAACATTGCACATGGAAACAGCTTCAAGTGTTTTTTCCACTATTTCATTCCAAAGCTTTGACAAATGGCTTGTGGGGGTTTTTTCCCTAGCATATGAAAGGTCTTATTATGCCAGTTGTGAGACCTCCATTTAAAAAAAAAAAAAATCATTATCTTCCATTTGAATATTATTAATTGATCCTGCTCATATATCAGTAATTGAAACACCTCACTTAAAACCAGAAGCCTATTATGAGTCATCCCATCTGTGGGTAGTTATGAACTGCTCTTAATGGGCTGCCGTGCATTTCTAATGTAACTGAGCACTTCCAAGTGCTCTCCTAATTATCAGATTTAAGCCTCTTATGAATGTTGCATTAATTATGGTGCAAAAAATGAACTGTAGGCCAAAATGTGTAGCTAATTAGAGCATATATATAATGTAGTGCCAAGCTTAACATTAACAAGAGAGAAATGGAAATGGAAATAGAGAGTTAATGTGAGAAAAAGGGGAAAGTGCTCATCTCCCACAACGTGACACTGAATGGCCTCACTCATTTGCTTGCTTGTTTACCCTGGTGTTTATAATTAGCAAATGGATTTTGCTCCCTGAAAACAAATAGCTCCGCCATTGATTTTAAAGTTAGTTTAGTTTCTGTCCTTTGGTGCCCAAGTTGCTGTTTCTCTTGCAGAAACAACAACTTTTACAACATTAAGAGGGAAACCTCTAATGGAAGAAGTCAGCAACTCTGGACTGATTCCATCAGCTTGGTTGCTGTGTGGATCTGATATTTTTCATCACCAGTTGCTGTCACATTTATGTTCATAACACCCAAAGTCCAAGGCCTTTAGTTAAAGTTGAACATTACATCCTGCAGTGTAAAACAGGGAACATTATAAACATCATCCAGGTCAAGCAGCTGAAAGGCAGAAGCATCAGAGACTGGGAAAAGAGAAAACAGTGTTCAAATTCAGCAGCTGAGGTGAGAGATCTGGAAGGGACCAGAGTGGACAATCCATGAAATCTATTAAGAGAGTGGCAATAAAAACAATTAAAAAAATAAATATGTAAATGAGCACTTGCAGTTCCAAAGAAACAAAGTGATTGGGTCAAATTCAGAAAATGTTTTCAGCAGGAGAAAACAAAAAGAAAACAAGATGCTGAAGTGTCTTGACTTTTCATTTCCAAATCACGTTTCAGGTTATTATTTGCCTGCACTTTTAAACATCCTTCTTAAAAAGGATCTGCATCTACTGTAAACATAAAAAAAAATGAACTGGAGGGGATTTCAGTCTTGGTGTGCCAGAAGAGAAGATGAAACATTAGTCTGGTACATCAGCCTGAAGCAGCAAGTGCTGGTGTGTCGGTGCAGCCACATTCCCACTGGGCACTGTCAGAGTCATCCCTCACGTAGCTCCAGTGACTTCCCCAAAACTGCCTGGGAATGCCTGGGACGTGCCACACTGGGATGGTCTGGGGTCATGTTCTGGAGCTGCAGGTCATCACAGGCAGTGGCAGTGCAAGAGTGGGAGAACAGCTGAGCTGCATCCTTCAGGGATGATGGAACAATGGAAAAAGAAAGGAGAGAAACAAACATTGATAGATGCTTTCTGTGTTTCCCGTGACTTGTCAGAGACAAAGAAAGTTTGTTTTGTTTTGTTTTGTTTTGATCCCAGTGTTATGTTTCTCTCATTCAAGGGCTTTGCTTACTTGGAGAGCTGGCTGCTAATTTTAAATCTGAGGAGGCACCTAGAAGTCTTACAAAACATACTGGAGGCTGCATTATGTGGGCTGGAGACAGATGTTTTTAAAACCTCTAACTGAAACTTAGTAAAGAATCATGAAGGCTTAATTCCAGCTAAGAAGGTCTGAACAGCATTATTTCATTTGAAGATAATTAAGATATTCAGTATAGCTGCTCAAGAGTGGCAAAAATAAACACTTGTCATGAGACAGAGGCAAATTTGTGTTTAGATTTGACTACAAAGGACTTTAAATCAACATTGGTGTCAGAGCCATATAAATAATTTAGCAATCCAAATGTTTTTCCAAGATCTAGATTTTTACCTTTCAGCTGCAGTGGGAAAAATGAACTTTTGATGGTATTTCTGTGGATTTTACCCATAGTTTCCCCAAGGACTGCAGAGGTCCACTGATACTTGCTCCTCTTCATGACACACTGGTCACCTCCATGTTGCAGATCAATCTGATTCAGTATAAGGAAGATACACCTGGTGCTTGGAAGCAACTTGCTCATCTCAGAATAAATTAGGAACCCACAAACGAACACCAGGAGCTTTTCATCCTGCAAAGATTAGATCTGTTGCTAATTCTGCAGCATTGCATAGGAAATTGGTTTGTGTTGTTCAGCAGTGTTGATACACATCAACCAAAAGACCCAATGAGTTTCTAATTTCTGGCCTATTTTGCCCCAGGAATCGTGGTGAGTAGGTAGGGGCTATTCTTCTTCTGCTAAAATGATTTTCTACTGATGGCCAAATGCAGTTCACTTTAGTGGCTGGAATCATGACTCATTCAGCCCAGAGATTATGGAGTTACCGGAAAGCTTTCAATTTTATGGAGTCTATGAACCTGGTAATTGGGAGAGAGGGGCAATTCTACACTCATCTCGTAAAGATTTAATATGCAACTGTATTAAAAGCAAATGTCTTGTGAAATTACATTTAATTTGGCCTTTGTGTATTCATTTTTTTCAACATAAAATGGAAATAGAACAATGTATTTTATTCACATTTCCTTTTGACATTTTGCGTATTTCAGATTTTAAAATTTTGTTTGCTTCTTTCAAAGTGAAAAAATATCATAGATTAAAACAGGGAATTCCAGAGATTCTTAGATTTTATGCCTACATGCTTCTCAATTTTCTGACTATTTCCCAAGATTCCACAGTTTTCCACAGTATCACAAGTATCTTTTCAGGGAGACAATAGGATTGCCATCTTTACCTTGAGCTTCTGTGTCTCTGGAGGCCACTCAAGGCTCTTTCCTGGGTTCTGAAAACCATGCTCAGATTTTGTTCCTGGACCACTGGAATTGAGCCTGTGTGATCTTTTTTGGGTGATTCATCATAGACATGGGGAAATGGTGATGCCAACCAGACACTGCCCTGCACTGAACAGCACATCCATCATCTTCAGGCCATGGTTTACCAGGGTTAGTGACTGCCATAAAATACAGAATTAAAAGACTCTTCTGCCTGTCCTGAAACAGGAATAAAGTAAGCAGATGCATCACTGCCTGGGATAACTAACAAACAGTTATCTTAAGCTGTTCTCTCTTCCCCTCTCTTTTATAGTGCATTTATGAATTATGTTGTTTGCATTTGTAATTATGGGACTGAACAGATGGTGAAAGGCTTATTTCAGAGTGATGTGTTCATTAAAATAACCTGCTCTGCTCTGCCAAGTGATTGTTAACCCTAATCTCAATTTGATATCAAAGAGGGTTATTTGTTCTTTCTCTTCTAAGACAGTCTGAAAGAAATGGACACGATATCAAATGTGGAGCCACAGTAGTGGTGCTGCATGTATTCCAGAGGGGAAACCACGGAGGACCTTTGCAGCTTTGAAAGAAAAATGCACGGAAAGATAAATGGTGGACCAATGCAGTGTCAAATCTAAGAAAAGTTTAAATTCTTCATTCCATTTGGAAGCTCAGTTCCACTTAAGACGTGGCTCCAGCCAACTTCTGCCTATGTGCAAACTCTGTGTTCTAGCATCTTAAGTGATTGAGCATCATAACGGTGGATCCCATTATTAAAAATGGGACTCTCTTCTCAATTTATCACATCTTACCAAAAAACATCATCTTCTATTCCCAACAAGTGTTTACTGGGTGCTCCTACAAATAACAACAGTTACGAGAAACAAAAACAATGAGTTGCAAACAGCAGCTGGCTCAAACTTGGGAGAACTTTCAGTGCCACAAAACCTGCAGAGCAGCCTCTCACAGTGCAACTCATCCATAAGGTCCCTGTTGCAGGCAGTCCTGGAGTGTATTACAGGCTTCAGACAATGCAATGTGAACAGCTAAGAGTAGCACGGAATTTGACACAAGGATTTTCTCTTCTGCTCTCTCGTTACCACAGTTATTTAGAAATTGCCACCGTATAAATAAATTTCGCATTTATAATATCAAATTATTTTTTTAAGTATTTGCAAATATAATGAAACTTGGTTCTTATCAGCTTTTTGTACTGTTCATGTCTAAACTTCTCCAGGCTTAGCAGCCATTTGTGCACCCAGGTTAGACCCAAGGTATCCCTGGCACCACCAGTAACAGACACATACACCATAAATACACCTACTCACCCCTACTTCTGCAGCACCACTGGCATCTCAGTGTCTGAATGTGCCTGCAAAATGTCTTTTCTACCTATTGGTAATGTGACCTTCGTTTTTGGAGCAGAAGGGGAATGGATTTAGTGGCAAAAGTCCCAGGGAGTAGAACATTAACAGGTCTTGTACCTCTCCTGCACAAAACCCAGCCCAGGGACAGCTGCAAAATGTCACCTCAGTCTCCAGTGAACGTCAGGACAACAGGAACCACCTTCTGCCCGTCCAGAAATGGAAGCAATTAATAATGTGAACAGGTGTACTGGGAAAGGATTATTAAACAGAGAGCAAAGGCAGCTGTGCAGGTTGGGAATGGCTGGGGGTCCCTCCCTTCACCTGCCTGCAGCCCAGCTGAAAGCTTTGCCCTGCTGGGACAGTTGTGGGAATTCAGTTTATTTGTGAGACCTTCCCACTGCCTACAGCTCCCTGAAAGGAGCTTGGAGCCAGGTGGGGCTTGGGCTCTTCTCCCATGTAAAAAGGTCATCAGGAGACCTCAGGCCCTGGGAAAGTGGTGACTGGTTTTTATTACAGCTGGAGAAGCCAGAGACCAGCAATTTTTTGGCTTTGCTTCCCTAGTAAGTTTTTAAAGTTGGTGTGAGGGGTAGCTCTGCAGGGAATCAAAGTGGGAAGATTAAAAGCAGCCACTGCAGCCCTTTGGTGTTTTCTCCTTGCCGAATTCCCAGAATAATGCCAGAGCTCCTTATTGTGGTCAGGGGACTGCAGAGGGTAAAACTTCCTGTGCTGAGAGCTAATCCAACCAGTTAATTAAAGAGTCCACTGGACTTTCAGAAACAGTGGGAGATGCAGGAGCAATTATCTCCAAATTGGCCATCATCATAATTAAAGTGCCATTTGGTGAGTAGGGAATAGCCTCCAGAGGTGGCAATGCCTTTCCATTATTGGGCTTTACTGCTGGGTGATGGTTGTTATCGGAGTAAAGCTGTTGGGAAAATGACAAGAACAGTGTCCTCAGTTCTGGGAGGAACCAGATGCAGAGGGCAGGGACCTCAATTTGTAATTGAGCTTGGTGGCTTAAGGTGCCAGTGTGTACAAATCCCATTGAAGGAACCCATTAGGGCAGGAAAGATGAGCAACTAATTTGCTGCAGATAATTTATTTAATGCATTTAAACCTTTTAATGTTGGGGGTTTTTTTTCCTGCTCACATCCTAAGACTTCCTCGGATGTATTCATTCCTCAAACCTAGCTGCTTGTTTCCCTTGAAACATTCAGCCCACACATGGAGGGTTTGAGTGCTGTTGTCTCCTTGCTTTGTAAGATAAATCCTTGAACTCTCCATGGGGTGGGAGCGGAGGCACATCAGGTGTGTGTTCCTGGAGTGAGGCAACACTGAAATTTCAGGTACAGCTGGGCCTTTTCTCTGAAACTTGCTCCTCATAGGTGCCAACACCTGAAAAATGAGTTCTATTTTCAGAGAGCGGATCAGTTAAGTCATGGGGGTGTGAACAAAAGCAGGGCTGTTATAATCCCATCTTTTATCCAAGGCTGAATTGGTTCTCTGCAACTGGCAGGTAGCTCTGAACTTCCATGTAAAGGGGAAAACTTCCCCTGGTAACACAAAAGCCCATCAGCAGAGGACTCCTTTAACAGAGTCTTGGAGATGCTGGTACTATTTTTAGGAATGATGTGCCAATAGCCGAGTAAGCCATCCCCCTGCAGTGCAGCTTTCCCTCTCCCTGTAGGAATGCTCTTTCCTTCTGTCCTACCAGTCCTCTTTCCCCACAGGGTAAACAGCTGGAAGTGTTGAGCTAACAACTGCCAGAGGCTTCAGACAGACTCTTTGTGCCACACCGGGACACCCTAATGACTTCTCTTTAGCTTAATGCATCTCTGTAACAAACGGCATCACCTGCTATTGCTGATCTTGCACCACTTTCTGACTGCTGCAGAGGAAGAAGGAAGGTTTGGCTCTTTGGATATCCTGTATGAAGTGAGCTTTCAGTCCCTGTCTGTCGTGCTGCTGAGCAAGTCCCGAGTTGCTCCAGTCTGTGTCTGCCCTGTTGATGGGGCAGGGGGTCTCCTGGCTCTCATCCTCTGTATCCCCATTTGTAGCAGAGACTTTGCCGTGCCAGAGGTCTCCTTGGTGGATCATCTCACACAGTGTCCCGTGTCTGACTTGGTATATAAATTAAAACTACGTTATGACTTGTATTCTTCATGGTCATCTCATTGGGGTGTTTGTTCAGTGTTAGATGCAAAATGTCTTTTCCTGTTTCTTGCATCAAATCTGTAACTTGCTGGGAGAATGACGGCTTTTTTTTAAATTTATTACCCTTATTTAAAGTGGATTTATAAATTTATTATCCTTATTAAAAATGGAGTATTAAGGGTGTATGTTCAGTGGATACATCTGCACGTACAGGCAGTACAGTTTATACCCTGGATTTCATTTAGAGGCCATTGCTGATCTGGAACTAGCTGATACATCATTTGTAGGATATTCAGATCATCTATTTCAGACATGTCAGTGGTATTGCAAGCACCTCAATTAGGAGCCTAAGCCCCAAAAATGCTCAGTGATTGAGAAAGAGATGTATCCTGAATAATAACACCCTCTAAACTGATGTCACAGTATCAGTTTATGAACATGTAGACAAAGTCCCTGGCTTCTTTCAGTGAATATTCAAACAAATCCCAAGGCTGATAGTACTTCACTCTGCTAACTGGAAGAGAACTGATATATTCCCCTATTTTCTTTTTAATCTTTATTGAGATAAAGATGTTTCAGGTATGTCTCAGGTGTTTGTAACCAAGAGAAATAACATATCTACATGTCTAAACATTTAGGAGAAAAGTCTTAACAGAGACTTGATTTCCCTGATACCCTTTTGAACTAGGGAAAAATATGTTTTTACAGTTATTTTTGCAGCTTTTTCCTTCTGAATCTACTCAGAAAATAGTTTAGTTCAGCTCTAGTTTAAATTAAATGCACTGCCAAGGGAAGATACCTGGCTTGTTCTGTACCCTTCAGGGGCGTTGAGAGCAAGAATGCTTAGATGTAAAATTCTAGAAAGATGTGCTAAATCTGTTTTACTCCAGTTACCCAGCAGTTTTGCTATCACCTCAGCTCTGCTTATTCCTGCAAAACACTGCACACCACTTAGGGAAAACAGCTGCAGGTCACCAGCAAATCCAACCAACAGTCCTGTTCAGAGAACCATGTTGGGATGAGCAGCAGGAGATGGGCTGGTAGATGAGGCACAGGGTAAGAGATAACGTGGAACTCTTACAATGGAATTTTGGGTTTCCATATCTGGCCCTAAGCCTGGAGAAATATCATAAAGGTCATGATACCACCAAAGGACATAACACCTGAACAGCACTGGTTTGATAAGGCATACTAGAATTGGCACTAATGACTTTCTTTTGAAAGTGGAAATGCCCTGGAATGTTGGTCTTGGTTTCATCTTAAGCAGTATTCTTGGCTTTCAGGGATTGCCTTGGCTGCTTCAAACCAAAGACTGGTCTTCTGTCATAGAGCAGAGCAGGGATTTGCTTTGCTTTATGTGGGATCTGTATATTTGGAAGATGCTCTGTCTTAAGGTGTACTTTGGGGTTTTCAAGAACTCATTTTACACAAGCAGGTCCTTTTAACTGGCACTAACAAAACTCTGTGTCTCTCCACTCCCAGGTACACTGTTTTACGCAATGGGCATCATCAAGAACATGAGAAGCTTCCCATCCACAATGACCCTGAATCCCAAGAGTCCTGTTTCTAGTCATGGTCCTAGAAGAGGAACGGTCCAGCTGAAAGAACCTTTTAGGATATCCAAAGGATTCATGGACAGCAGGACTTGTTGAAAAGTCATTTGTCTGCATTGGTATGGTGCCTCCTGCACTGACTTCACATGGATGTCCAGTTGTGAGATGGATGGGGCACGGGAAGGTACAGGACTCCTGTACCTGCAGGGACAGCTGGACCGTGGCTGTGCCAGAGCTTTACTCCAGGAGTGAGTGATTCCTGTCAACAAATGGACACAAAACAGATAAAAACACTCAGTGCTGGGACTTCTGCTGTTCCTTTCTAGCTGCCATCTGTGTACAAGTCATCTCTCTGTCCTGCAATCTTAGAGATCACAAGGTCTGGCTGAAGCCCTAAATGGGATATGAGACTAAAGCCCTGCTTTATCAGTGCAAGATCCTGCCCACGGGGACTGGATGGTCAGGGGAGAAACAGCACCATGTTTTCTTCAGCAAAATAAGGGGAAACACTTGCCCTTTGATTATAGCTACTGGTGAGAGGTCAGCACGAGCTGCTGGTTCACCCAGCCCTGCAGAGCTGTGTAAATGCTTTTATTGTGTTTCCTGGCTGAGATCATTGATGGAAGACTCCTGGGTGCATGAGAGCCTGACAAGCTGGAGTGGGATCTACAGAGACATCTCACCTCTGCCAGGGCCCTGCCTGCACTGCTCTGGTCCAGCCCTCTGGCCCAAAGCCATGGCCATCCTCTGCCATTTGGAGGCCAATGGGCAGGATATGGCCCTCAAACCCAGGCAAGCCACCAGTGCTGAGCTCATCCGAGCAAACTTTGGGCGTTCTGACCCAGAAGAAAGGCTGGCCAAGAGACAGTCAGCCTGTAATAGATCACTAAGTGCCATCTTGAAAAATATACCATCTAATAAACTTTTCTAGCCACATTAGGAAGAGAGACTTCCATTTACATTTTCCACCTTTATTTTTCTACTTGTTTCTGTTCTCTTCAAGTTGAGGCAAGGAGTTTCAAGACTTTCAGATATCACCATATACACATCTGCTTGCAAAGATCTCATTCCTCGGCTACTTCCTGCATGTAGATGTTGCCATGTTCCTTGTGAGCTGCTTCCACCTTTGCATGGAAAGGGTGGGCAAGGCTGTAGGCTTCACAACTTTGGGAAAATGATTTTCATGCAGTAGGAAATATTCAGGATCAAGACTATGAGCCTCTACCCTTTTTAGATGAAGATCTAACCCAGAGATGCCACCCTGAGCCTAGAAAATAAAATTGTACTTTGTTATATTGTGTAATGATGTACAGATATTTTTAATGTAAAAAGAAAAGGTGACATTATTTATTATTTTTTATCAGGAATGTGTGTTTTTTTCATTAAAAGCTTCTAGACCCAGGAGCTAAACATTATATGTATTATTATTTAGTAATATTTCTGTTGCTATGTGACAGGTATTTACTATAAACAGATAAATCCTGCTTTGAACAAACAAAAATGTTGCTCAGTAGGAAAAAACTTGTGCATGATAAGAATAACTGGCTTCCCTGCCATGGTGTCTGACTTCTTTAAATAATTATTCCATATAAAAGTCACTGATAGAGCTTTGCAGCATTTTCCTTTAGGAAAAAGGAGTCTGGGCAGAAGTAGCCCAGAGCAGACACTTACCAAAGTAGAACATTTCTGGCTGTTAGAAAGAGGCAAACTTGGTGTTTGTGGTGGAAGGTACTCCTGGTTCATCATTAGGACTGTGTGGCAATGACCTGTTTTTATAGGGCTTTGTTTCCAAAAGAACTCATTTAACTCTACTGTTGACACCAAAACACAGCAGTGAGTGAAAAAAAAAAAAAAAAAGGCCATTATTGAAAGTTTGGAAAAAAAATCCATCCAGGGCTGCTTCAGTTCTGTGACCCTCACCCTCGGTGGGACTGCTCACATGGGCTGTGTCAGGATTTGGGTACACAAGGCTGCAGAACAGGTTGTCTTGTTTCAACTCAAGTGTCAAATTTCTTAGAGAAATCCTAAAACTTTTCTTTGTCCCCATTAAAAGGCATCAAAATACTGGTGTGAAATTTCTCGGAGGGATCTGGAACCAGCAGCGTGGGGATGCTACAGTAATGGTGATTTTTGTTTCTGCTGTTGTCCTTGAAGTGTTGTTTTCTCCTATATTTTTATGTGCATTAGTAATGTATCTCTTCTTAATTTAAACCAAACTCTTCAACATGTCAGTTTCCTCACGGGCAACATTCTGAAGGCTCTATCAGTGGGAGCAGGGGCTCACTAGCCAAAATGGTCAACAGCTGTGATGGGAAAAAATTCCAAACACTGTATTTGAATAAAATACCAAACACGAAATGTCCATGTTCTGTGTGCCATCTCTGACAAGTTACTTGCTGGACTCAGCAAACCTGTCCTGAACCACCTGGCAGCTCCCGCTCAGTAAGTCAGTAATCCCAGCAAAGCTTCCATGAACCCAGCAAATGACACTCTGGAAAAGGAGCTCTCTCATGGAAAGGACCCAGACTCAATTTCCTTTGCTAAAGGTGGCTGCTCCTGTAGCCTTTCAGTTCAGCTTCCCATTGACCATCTTGGCTAGTGGTGTCAGAGCCTTGGCCTGTGCTGAGTATTGTGTAATGCATTGGCTGTTTCTAAAAATAAAAAATCTTCTATGTACACTGCAGTGAACTCCAGCTCATGCTCATTTCTTGTGCTGAACATATGATGCAACCAAGCTGCACTTTCTTGCCTCACAAGACACTCCAACAGGGAGGGAGAATCCATCCCCTCTTTGCTTTTTCTACAACTCCCTGACAGGAGGTGGGAGCCTGGTGGGGTCGGGCTCTGCTCCCAGGGAACAGGGACAGGACAAGAGGAAACAGCCTCAGGCTGCACCAGGGGAGGTTCAGGTTGGACATCAGGAGGAATTTCTTCCATGGAAAGGGTTGTCAGGCACTGGCAGGGGCTGCCCAGGGAGGTGGTGGAGACCCCATCCCTGGAGGTGTTCAAGGAACAACTGGACGTGGCACTCAGTGCTCTGGGCTGGGTGACAGGTGGACTCAATAATCTTGGGGGCCTTTTTCAAATGTAATGCTTCTGTCAAAATACTGATGAGCTCTTGGATTGTAATACACATTCCTAATTGTTATCTACCAGAACAATCCTGCCCTCCTGCACCAGGTTCTCATGCACTGGCTCCGTCTCCTCAATGATTGTTTCTGAGCCCTCCCTCTGTCTCCCTGAGCTCTGCTGTGCCCACCTCATCTCTCACATCTGCCCTGAGAGCTCTCACTGCTCTGGGCATCATGCTCAGACAGACATTCACAAACAGGGAGTCAAACATTGTTTTGTGCAGCTCCATTTCTCCGAGTTTCCCAGTGAATCTGTCTGAAAAAGGAAGATCCTTCTTTTCCATCTCTTTCCTGCCATCTCTCACAGATTCACTTTAATAACCATAGATTGATTTCTTCACATAAATATGCTAGTACTCATCAGCGAGGGATCACACCACCACTTTATGGTCTGAGAACACTTTACATGTTTTGGAACATAGCAAGCCTTGGAAGCATTAAGAATGGTGCCTGATGGAGCTGTTTTCTTGGATTACAACTCATGACACTCCTCCTTGCCAGAGGTAATGTGCTGGCAGAACAGAGAGCTAATGAGAAATTGGCTGAGTCTTTGCTAAACTATCCTCAGGAGGCTGATCTGTCAACACAGTTGCATTCCCATATTTGTGTTTTTCTAGGCTCCATAAGCATTTCTGGGATCTTCCATGACATGGGCATGGGCCCAGACAAGCAAATCCAAAGAGGCTTTGAGGTTAGTTGTGCTGAAAGAGGGAAGCAGAGCAACAGGCTGGCCCCTTCCAGAGGCAGATTGAAAATGTACCCTGAGGCTAAATCTGTGTGCCAGGGGGCCCTGGGCAGTGTCAGTGCATATCCCCCCGGGCTGAGCCATCCTTCCTACTGCCCAGCTTCCCATGTCTCCAATCCTCAGTTTATTCAGACAGAAACTAAGTCACAGTCATGCTGCAAAGTAAAATTCAGAGCTGTAATAAACAAGACACCAATGGGAAGCAGCGCTCACCAAACAGAAGCTCCAAGGTAGGGTGCAGAAGAGGCCATACACTTTAATTAGCTGATGTTTAAGACTGTCTGGAGGGATGTGAAGCAATAACTGGATGATACACACTCTGTAAATGTCAGTGCTCGAGGCAGGCAGCAGCTGTGTTGCTTAGTGAGATGTATGGAGATGTGGCTGCAGCCCAAGAGTACCAGCAGGTCATGCTCATAAACACCATGCAGGCAGATGAATCCTTATGGGGAAACATCCCTTCCACATTTATCCTTCAGTTCTTTCAACACTGAATATATCTTCAGTTCTTGGAGAGGGTAACGAAGAAAAAGGAGAAACTATCTCAGCAGAACAATTAGCAAAATGTTTTCAGTAAATTCCCAAACCCCTTTTAATTTAATTCAGAAATGTACAGTGTGACCTGTTTCTATTTCAGGATCTGATGCAGGTGTACACATAGTAAGAAATGAAAATATTTACCACAGTGGCTTAAAAATGAAGGCAACCTCTTCCATGTGCATTACACACCAGTACAGTGCAGTGCAGCGTGTGAGCAGAGCTGGGAAGGGGCTTGTAGTGAGAACTGAGGGACTGGTAGTGTTGGAGCTGAGGGGTGGTTGTAGAGGTGTGTGGGAAGCCCTTACTCAGAATCATAGAACAATTATAGTTGGAAGAAACCGCCAAGATCGAGTCCAACCTGAGACCCAACCCCACCATGTCAACCAGACCAGAGCACTGAGTGCCACATCCAGCTGTTCCTTGAACACCTCCAGGGATGGGAACTCCACCACCCTGGGCAGCCCCTGCCAATGCCTGACAACCCTTTGATGAAGAAATTCCTCCTGATGTCCAACCTGAACCTCCCCTGGCACAGCCTGAGGCTGTTCCCCTTGTCCTGTCCCTGTTCCCTGGGAGCAGAGCCCGACCCCATCAGGCTCCCACCTCCTGTCAGGGAGTTGTAGAGAGTGAGAAGGTCCCCCCTGAGCCTCCTTTTCTCCAGACTGAGCTCCCACAGCTGCCTCAGCCACTTCTTGTGCTCCAGACCCTTCCTAGCTCCATTTCCTTCCCTGGACATGCTCCACTCCCTGAGGGTCTCAGAACTGGACATGGCATTCGAGCTGTGGCTTCACCAGTGCCCAGCACAGGGGAAAAATCACTGCCCTGGTCCTGACTGTCCCTGTGCTCTTGCTTGTTTTGTCATATTAAGCTTATTTCATTTCTAGTTATGATTTATTTGCAGTCACAGGAGCCCTGCCTGGGCCTGGCATGTTACCTGAAGGAGTCCCAGGCTGGAGGGGCAGTGTGGTGCTGGTCTGGTTTGCAGGATCACTGCAATCCAAATGGACTCACGTGAGCCATGAAAACCAGTTAGGGTCACCTTGATGTTGAATAGTACAAATCCCTTGCTGCAGAGTCTCTTTTGGCAAACTCTGGTCTTCCACAAGTCTCTGTTGTAGCAAAGGACACTTAGGGGAGAATGTACTTTGGAAATGTGTTAGGTAACCACAGAAAACCTCCATATGAGTCAGAGCTGAGAGTGCTAAATTATACTCGCCTTGCCTCTGACTTCAGCACACTTCAAAATGGCTTTTATTTTACCCTACATTCTCCCACTGTCCCCTAAATGGGATCAAGAGCAATGTGAGGAATCAGTAATAGTGTATTAGTTGTGCTTAAATGCTTTTGCACATCTCAAAATACCTCCCAATTTAGGTATTACTAACAAATATCTTGAGCCTAAAGATCATCTCGGCAAAGAATTGTGGCTTTCAGAACAGAATACACTCCAAAATGGCTTTGCTCAGCAAAGATAAGGAATAATCAAAAGGTATTTAAGGCATTTATTGACGTCAGCCTGACTTAATAGTGTGCAACAGAACCAACCAATTGGGTCCAAATCGTGTCCATTTAATTCTTAGCACAGATGAAAAATACAGAACAGCTCCAGCCAAATGATGGTTTCTTGGAGCAGGCAGCCCACACACGGCAGACTCTGAGTCATTCTGAAGAGTTTTCCTCACCCATCTTTGTAAATGCTGAAGCCAAGGGGAGCATTTTCACTCTGTAATTGTCAGCTGTAAATCCTTCCATGGTTTCAGATCCCATCATTTTCTCCTCATTTGATTTTCTGAGCCATCTCTGAGTCCCACCATGCCAAAAGGTAAAATCCGTTGTTTTCTTCTACTAATGAACTCAATAAAAATATACAGAAGCTTTTAGTACTTTCCATTTTTGTAGAGCTTAAATCTCTCTAAATAAAAAAGCCAGTTAAATCTCCTCTCAACACCCAGTGACTGTTAATGAGCTGATGGAAACTCTCCAGTTGATGGGCACTAGTTCTGGCTGTTCTGTTCTCACATGCAGTGGACTTGTGTTCATACGATTTCCCTGTCAGCCTCCTGACAAGGGATTAAGTCTGAATTGCTTCAACTAGCAGAAATCATGGGCAAGGTACTGAGTTTGCAGCTGCTTGTAACACACTGAAAAACTTAGAGACCAGAGTGAGGGTACAGGCAACATTCCTGTCTCTACCATCAACTCCTTATAGTTTTTCCTCAAATAAAAACACACTTTCAAAATCCTTCTCTTTTAAAAACCCAAAGAGTGATTTTGTCTTTCTCCTAAATCAGAGAAAAAAGGCAGAAACCAGCAGAGTGCCCATGTCTGAACACAATGTTTCGTGCTCCTCTCTACCATCCCAAGCACCCTTTCTCCTTTATCTATTTACCTTCTGTACTCTCTATTTAAATGACATTTCTCAGGCACTTGAGCATCTCCCAGCTGGGATCACTGCATCCTCTTTCAGGAGGAGCTGTTATCCCTCCTTGCTGCAGGCAAAGCAGTTCAAGCCCTGGCCTGCAGTGACACAAATCACCTTAGACTCACTTCCTCATTAGTGGAGAGATAATCAATACCTGCCTTTGCTCAGCTGAATTGGGACCTGGAAGTGCTCATTTCTCTTCACTGACAGTAAGAGGACACCCCTTTGACTGGTTCACCTGCACTAGAAGCACATGAATCCAGCAAAGACATAACCAACCCAGGAAATGTGTTGTTGAGTCAGACCTAACCTAGAGAAGATAATTCTTCCTGTTTAATCTTTTCCCTGAAGGCACACGAATGTAAATGCAAAGCACATCAAGGAAGGAGGGGATAGAACTGATGCAACCATATCAGAGTTTCCTTTGTCATTTTCCTTACCTATCAGATTAAATGTTTGCAAAGCTGCCTTTGAACTCCAGCAAACAGCTTCCTTGGATATCCAGATGCAAATATCACTGTTTGTTAAGTGGGCTATAAATGAATTTCATAGTTCAGCCCAAAGCTGCCACACAGGAGCACAGCAAAGCTAAAAGCCTCAGCTGGAGTTTTGTGTGTTGTAGAAAGGAGAGCAGAGCAGGATCACTCAGTCACCTTATCTGCAGTGACAGCAGCCTGTCCTCCTGCCAGAGGAAAACTGAGAGGTGTCAGGCCAGACTGCAGTGTGAGAAGGGAAGCCTGTGGAGAGGGAAGCCTGTCACTTACAGACAAAAGACATCTGGGATGCTCCCTGAGGAAAGTTTAACAACTGGGCAGAGCTATGGAAACCCTCCCTTGCCATGGCAACTGAATAACACACTGCCCAAAACAAACAAAATGAGACAGGGGGAAGCTCAGACATAAAAGATCAAATCCCTTTACAATCTGGGAGATGCAAACCAGAACTTCTCAAGCCTGGTATCTTTATCTGCTTCTGTAAATGTGGTGACAGTTTTCCAAATAGTATATGGGATATTTTGGAGATCCTCCAAAACTGGCACAGGTTGCCCAGAGAAGCTGTGGCTGCCCCATCCCTGGAAGTGTTCAAGGCCAGGTTGGAAAGGTCTTGGAGCAACCTGGGATAGTGGAAGGTGTCCCTGCCCATGGCAAAGGGTTGGAATGAGATGAGATTTAAGGTCCCTTCCCACCTAAACCAATCTGGGATTCTGTGATTCTACAGGTAGGACTTAAGTGAAATGGACATCACATTATACAGGAATTGTTTCTGGAAGAGCCTTTGCACATGAACCCACCTTGCAGGATGCTGGATTTGAGTTGGGTGGAGGGGGTGTCAGGCACAGCCAGGTCCGTGTGCCAGGACCACCCTTGTCCCCCCGGGGTGTCCCTGGGTACCCTGGGCTGGGGGTGCCAGGACCACCCTTGTCCCCCCGGGGTGTCCCCGAGCCAGGAGCGCCCTCTGCCGCCCGCCGGGGGATTCGCGCATCCCTGTGCGGGCTCCTCCGGAGGGATCCGACGGGAGAAGGAGTGGAAAATTCGAATCCGAGCGCCCCAGCCCTGCACAGAAGGGGTGCAGGATGCATTTCCTGCGTGGGAAATGATGGGGTGTCATGGAAAAATGCGACACAAGCACGCGGTTGGTACTTGGTTTCAGTCCCCCGGCTCTTTGCTGGCAGGTCTGTGATGTGGCTAAGCCCTGCAGCTGGTAAAATCAAAAAGGAGGCCACCAAGTTCAAAAGGGGACCGCAGCACCTCCCCTCTGGAGACAGGCTGAGAGAGCTGGGGCTGTTCAGCCTGGAGAGAAGGTTGTGTGCAGACCTCAGAGCCCCTTCCAGTATCTGAAGGGGCTACAGGGAAGCTGGAAAGGGACTCTGCATCAGGAACTGTAGTGACAGAACAAGGGGGAATGGTTCACACTGAAATAGTAGGTTTAGATTAGATATTAGGAAGAAATTCTGCCCCATGAGGGTGGTGAGGCCCTGGCAGAGGTTGCCCTGCAAAGCTGTGGCTGCCCCACCCCTGGAAGTGTTTAAGATCAGGTTGGATGGAGCTTGGAGCAACCTGAACTGGTGGAAAGTGTCCCTGCCCAACCCAAACTGTTCTATGGTCCTGTAAGAACCTGCAAAAGAAAACACTCAAAACACTCACACCCCTACCAGCAGACTGGGGCTGATGTCAGTGCCAGCTCCGGGTGCAGGATCCACAGAAGAACCAACCAGAAACCCAAATGGCAACTGCAACTCTGTTCTTCAGGGTAGAAAACAACTGAAGACAACTCCAGTCCTTATCCCTGGGGCAGCATTTCACAGGGAGCTGGCAGAGTCCTGAGGATGTGCCCACTCCCCAGCACACCACCACCACTGGAGTCAAATTGGCGAGCAAATTATGGTTTGTCCAGCAGCTCCTGCTCACTCAAACTATACCCCCATCCAGGTCCTAGTAAAAATTATTTATATATTTAACTAACAGAGGTTGAGCAGGAAAATAACTGTTTTCCTCTTCTTTGCTCCCTTCTTCAATTTCAGATACTGAAGAGAACAGGTTCCCTGGCCAGATCCCAGATCCTCAATCCCCCCCGAGCTCTCAGGACACAGAGTGAATTAAGTCACTACATCACCAAAAATGGGAGTAATTTTTAAGAGGTGGAAACTACTGCAAAGTTCAACTGCTTACAGAAATGTTGAATATAAATAAACATATTATTTGTATAAATAGTTCTTCAAAATGCTGAAGTAAAGAGATACCAGATGGAGATCTGGTGTAATACTCTAGAAATTCTGTAACATTTTCCTATATTAAAATAGTAAACATGACTGAATCGATGACTCAGATTACTTGAAACACTCCTAGAAAGGGTCACAACAATTTGAGTATCATTGAATATATTATCTGTGGTTAAATATGCTGTAACTAAACTATTAACTTTGATCCTGCATTAAAGCAAATGTAACAACATTCACATCATTATCTGGTATTTAATGCTCCACCTCCAGTTAGAGAGCAGGTGTGAGAAAATGCTACTATCCCAAATCTCTTGCTGCTCTCATAAGGCACCATTTTCTTCCTCTTAGGCCATGTATTTCCAGTTCCATGTTACCTCAAGAACTTCCACAGAGGGACAAATGCAGAGAAAACCAACACTAGTTTTGCTATGTTGAGCAGTTTTTTACCTCTTCAATTCTACAGAGCTAAATGTCACAAATATCCCCATTAGTCACATTTATACAAAGGTTCAAAGAATCACAATCATTATGGTGTGCAAAATTGTATGGTGCAAAATGGCATAAACCAATCTGCTCTAGAGCTTTTACCACAGGAAGTCAATGAAGTATCATTTTTTAGGCTGCTAACTCTGCAACTTAAAAAAAAAAAAAAAAAGTATGAGAGATGAGGCCAGAGTTGATGGCCTGGCAGAGCTGAGCTGCTTTTGTGTAGCCACAAGCGGGAATTCCAGGAGACACTTCCACAGGGAAGCAAATTGGCCTTTGAGAGGTCTCCCACCCCCCTGGACACACTGCTAACAGCACAATCCAGCTAGTTCACACTGATTTGTGCATTTTTATACCTGGACTCGCAGCAAATTTTGGACATACACAGAAAACACCTGTGGGACTGTGGGAACCAGAAGCATTTTCAATACACAACAAACACACATAATCATGGGCAAATAGCAGCATTTTTACTGACCATATGGAAAATCTGCATTCACGAGTGAGCACGACCCAGCCCAAGAGCTCACTGGTTGTGTCAGATGGATCCTGTGCTGATACAGCTGTAACCAAGCCATTACACATCCCTTTTTCTGCCTCCCTGAAGGGAAAATTCAGCTTACAGTCAGATAGTATGTGCAGATTTATGTTAAAGAGAGTGGAACCAACAATTAGCAACTTACTTTTCATAGTACAGAGTCAAATACACTATTAAAATGAAATCTAACAGTACAAAATGCTTTAGAACATATCTTCTGTTTCCAAGGTGCTAGACATGGGGGCTTTTCCTTTCCCCAAAAATGTATTTGATAATTCTAGAAACTACCACAGATCACCAACTTTGCTACGTTTTTTCCTGCTTCTGGCCTTCTTTGCAACAGCTGTAGAATATTCTGTCCCTTTGAAAAATGCACACAAGACACATAGATTGTGCTCAACAGGTTTACTCAGACTGGACTCTTAAATGCTCAAGAAAAAGGCACAGATTAAAAGAGACTCTGATGACTCTTTTGAACACAGCAAATGGAATTTTGTTTATAAGGAAAAAAAATACTGCTATGAATTGTGTGGGCTGAAAAGTTCAAATATTCTTCCCTGTTCCTAATTATTGGCCTTCATTAAAATGAAATTTAAATTAAATTGTATAAACATATGAAATAAAGTCTCAGTATTAGGAAGTTTTTTTGTTTCCTCTATGTACAAATCTTAGTATACAATTTTTACTTTTCATTATACATTTAACTACATAATCTTTTTTCCAAAATGAGTGAAGAGCAACTGCAAAGTATGTGTTTCAAGAAAATGCTTTGCATTCGGAAAGGATCCACCTGTTTTCTTGGCCAGCAGTGCCAATGAGACCCGAGGGGTGCCAGGCTGGGGGAGCACCCCTCAGATGTAGTCGTCCTCCACGGGCTCCCCGTTGACGTCACAGTAGTGGATGAAGATGGCCACGACGCGCTGGAACACCCCTTTCTTCATCTGCCGCAGCTCCGAGATCTCCTCCCCGATGGTCTCCATGCAGATGTCTGCAGACAGCTGGCCCTTCCTCCGGGGGGCATAGATGGTGGCTGGGGAGGCACACAACAATAAAAGCTGGAACGTTTCCTAGAAGTTCACAATCTGCTTTGCATTAAGTCTTGGAAAGCAAAGCAAACAGAAGGATTTTCCATTGAGGAGTAGTATTTAAGGAATATTATCCAAGAAGAAGAGGTATTCTGCCTTCCTTATACTAAAATCTTTCAATGGCTTCAATACTTATTTAATGTATGTCAACTCCATATGTCTGTGAGTGAAGGGAATCCCAGAGCAATACAAACCCTTCCCTGAGGCCTCTCTACATACTTCCAGGTTATCCGTTCCAGTGATCACTTAAATGTTTTATACACAAAAGCAATTAGGAATAAAGCAGAAGTCTTGTCTTTATTTTTAGGACTTTAACATAATGTTTAATCTAATTACTCTTTTAAAGCAAATATATATAAATTTTTTTGGTAATTCAGCCTGCATACTGAACTACAAGCGTTAAGTCTATGAATCAGTCTAAAATAAAATCTAAAAAATAAAACCAGAGACAGCTACAGCAGAAAAAAATCTTATCCTCATCCTCTTGAGATTCATGCCCTTGAAATGGAGCTAGATAAGAATATCCAAAACAATGCCAATTGAAAATATCTCTAATGAAAGAGATTCCATTCCTAAAAAGTAGTGGAGAAACATATTTTTCTCTGCTACCAAGCAAGGTATATTCAGTTGAGCCCTAGGAACTGCCTACTGTAATATTTCAGAAGATAAGCTCCTAAACAGAAAGAGACATATCTATAACAAACACTAACTCCCATCATCTGTTCCAGAGTTTCCAGTTCTTTCCTCTTTTATCCTAAGTTTCTGCGTTTTGTCACATCTCTCTGCTGGACTCTCTTCAGCCTACCTTAACAACCTTCATAAAGCAAAGCCAGAGGCAGCAGTTCAGCTGAGCCTTTAGCAGTAATGCCAATAAACTCCATAGAACATGAATTGCTGGGACTACAAAGCACAGAATTAGTTTTGTGTGTGTTTTAAATGCACCCAGATGTGACAAACCCATCACACTTTCAGGCTGAGCACCAGACTGGCTCTGATTTTGTCAACATTAGGGGTCCCCAGCTGGTCATTATACTGCTGTAGTACTGCGGAATTCTCCTCTGCTAGACTCATCCAATTCCCAACAGAGTCTACCAAAAATAGCCCAAGAACTAGAAAACTGAAAAATAAAGGAATGCACTGTCAGCTTGGGACAAGCAACAAGTTATTTGAACACATCAAACCAGATTACACACTTCTTTCATCATCCTCGAAGTCGTATCTGGCATAGCTGTTGGGCTCTGCTGTTCTCAGGGACCTCAGCCATGGGAAGTCAGTAATCATGGAGTAAGGAGCACCATCCACAATGCCTAGAAGACAGACAGGATAAGAATCCAAAGAGGAAAATGTCATTCCTGCAGCATAATCATTCTTCATCAAGCAAACTCAATTATCACATCGACTGGTCACTCTAATGCAGGAAAAGCATCTCCTCACTTCACTCCCCCACTGTGCCAAAGTCCCTCCACTTTCCTCAGATGAATTATTATTCATGTCTCTTGTAATGATGCAAACCTACTTCTCGCAACAAGAGACTGATCATCAGCTTTCAGCTCTCTATAAACACTCACCTTCTAGAGTGTAAATATCTCGTCCCCAAGGGTACTTAGTGTATTTTTTCAGGTCTTCCTCAGTTCGTGTAGCTTCAGGGAAGAACTCGTACTTAATAAGCTCTCTAGAGAGAAGAAGGAAGAGATTATAGCCAGGAGTGATAGGAAGTGGGAAGGTGGGAGGCAGGAAAATCAAACAGAAAGTCCTATTACACCACCTTTCCTTTAATGAGCCTGAATCCATAGAAACACTTTTCTAAGACCCTCACACAAACTCCGTATCAAACCCTTCACTCTGGAGAGCAACCACAGCCAACAGGTACATTTTGGGTGAGAAACCAGCAAAGGTATCTTTGAGCACACCTTTCTGTCTGTGAGGAACAATCAAGCACAGCTGCAATTAAACCAAACTTCAAAAGTAAATTTGCTCTCTTTTTAGTGAAAAGCTGGCACAACACAAGCACTGGTTTAAAGCAGCTGGATTAGAGCCACTCTATACAATTCCCTGCTGCTGGGGATTCTAAGGAGCTAATATTGAATGAACACCACCTTCCACAGAAATTAATACTATTTCTTGAAGCAAATCACTCAGATAACTTGCTTTCAGATTTGAAGATATTTCTCAGCCACCTCAACAACTTCAATGTACAACTGCATTATTGCTGGATGAATTACATGACTGTTGCTGGAGAATTTATAGGATTTTCCATATGGGGAAGTTTATAGTCTGTGTTTTGTATTAGATGTATCTTGACACTGAAATTTTACATTGCATCATCTACAATTCAACCTTTACTAGTCACCTAGTCACTAAAGCTTTTTTCTTTGATTTGGCTGACAGAATCCCACAGGTCTGACTGAAGCTGCAGCTGCTCAATGAGCAGTGAATACCATTTCTGCACAGTCACTGAAGGGCAGGTACTCACTGGTTGATATTTGCTATCGTGTCCATCCAGCTCCGAACTCGCACCTTGTTGCGGACATTGGGGGGGTTACTGAACTCATGAATGATGCAAATGTGGTAGGGATAAGGGCCACTAAAGATCTTCTGCTCCAGGGTCAATGTGTCAACCTGGGAAAAGCAGCAAACAAAGACTTGTGACCAACAGAAACAAAGAGATGATTTTAGAGTCACAAGCAGACAGACATCCACCAAATCCTCCAAACTGGGGGGGAATGTGCCAAATAAAAACAAATTTTAACAACATACATAATTAAACACATGACTAAAACCCTCCTAGTGCAGCTTTGCCAATGAATCTTCTGGACAGTGAAATAGGATAGAAAATGCCTATTTCCTGATACATTTCACAATCTCAATATGTAAGCAAACTTCATAGAATTACATAATGGTCTAAAACTATGTTCACTTCTCAGAATTTGTCTCTGGCTTAGGGGGAGGGGGCTGGTGGTTTGGTTTTGGGGTTTTGTTCCCCCCTCATAGTTTTAGCACTGTCCTCCAAGATGTAAAGCAAGAGATCTGATTTCAAAGAAAAGCTGGCTTTTATGCCCAATCTGACTTCCCTCACTGGCAAACCAAGGCAGATAAAGCAGGAGAGAAGCAGCAGCACAGTACAGTACAGATGCTCTGGTCAGATTGATAAACAAAGAAAATCCCACATTCCAGATCTTAAATTAAACCCTCTTAAATATTTGTGAAATTACCTAAACAACTCACTAAATGTCACTACTTACAGCTCCCAGTACAACTGCCTTGCAAACCCTGCTTAGCATCACAAGAGGACGCTGCCTTCAGCACAGCTGTCTGTTCCAAACTCTAACTGCTGTTACTGCATCTGATTTCAGATCAAAGATTTCAGAGACCTGTGCCTACCTCATGCTTCTGCTTTAATATAGGTACAAACTGGCTTAGGAGAACCTAGTTACTTTTAGTAAGTTCCTTTTAGTTATTCTGTTTGAAATTAATTAAATGCATCACAATATTTTACAGTATCTTCCCTCTAATGCAATGAATACTGGAGATAGTAAGATTAAGTCTTAAAACTCAGTACCATCCAACTTCCAGATTCTACAATAAAAGCTTTGATGGGCTAAGCTTTAATCAACAGGTTTCTCAGAGTTGTGTTACTGTAACATTTACATTTCTTGCATCAATTGAAAACCACAGGCAGAACTTCAGGTCTGTTCACAATGAAATCCAAGCTGGTTGTGTACCTGCTGCATTGGACGAAGGTATATGATTCTGTTTCTTTCTGGTGGCATCCTGAGAATCTGATCCAGAACCTGATCGATGTTTAACTTCTTGCACTGGGCATAGTCAAACCGATTGACAACTGGTGCATTTTCTACTTTTAAGTGTTTCAATACACGGCATCTTGTAGCTATAGAAGAGCAAACAAAATTACTAAAAGAAGCAATAACAAAAGACCTTAGGAACCTCCTGTCAGAGATTTTCAGGGCTGACAGTTTCAAAAGAAGGCAAACAAGTAATGTAAGCACCCGAGAATAACTGAAGTTAAGCTGGTAAATTAAGTATAACAGAGAAGTATGCCAGCTATTCATTTCTTCCATATTATGATCAAACTTTTAATTTAGAACTTGTAAGAAGGATCCTTTTAAAAGGCCATGTCAAATTCCTTCTAACAATAACCTTTTTCTCCCTTTGTTTCCTTTCACAAAGCCTCTTGAAATGGTCTGTGGACTGCCACAATTGAAAACCACTGACTTCAAAATCAGATCAAATATAAAGTATTGTGAAGCCACACAATGGAAAATAAAGCTATTTCCTTTCTAGCAACACTGCTCATTTAACCAAAATTTAGTTCAAAAATCAATGTATGTTCTGAGAAGTATTCTGGAATAAAGACACAATTTCTTTATTCTCTGCTAAGCAGATGTATCTCTTGTCAGAAGAAAAGGTCTTATTAAGTGTAGATGTTGCAGAAAACAGTAAACGATCCAATACTTCAATAGAGGACTAGTCACACACCCTGGCATGTGAATGTAATGCAACCTAAGTGTCATAATTGAAAACAGATTTTTATCATGTCAAGGAGGAAAGTATCATCATGTCAGCTAAATAATCTATGGAAGCATGAAGAAATGATAGAAAAAAAAACAAGCTACTCTAAAACTCATTTCATCAACTTCCAATTATTGTATTATCACTCTCCAATAAACATCTCATCTTCCTAATTGTCAGATAATTTCATCTGTTGATTTTCAGATATTAATCTTCATTAAACCTGTTATAAGGAAAGGCATTCAGACTGAGAAGCAGCAATATTTGGTGTTCTAAGCATCAGCCTGACAAGAAGAAATGTAGATGATGAATACAAAATAAGCAGTGGACTGACTTTAATTGCTTCAGGAATTTCTAATAATGCCACATGGAGGAGACACATACAACATGAACTACATACCATGTATGAACATCATTTTGGGGCAGTCTTTCAGTACTAAATCTGTTATTCCACAATTGGTCAATGTGATTCCTACAAGGTTTTTGGATTTCAAAGTCAGTACCTGGTGAAAATTTAAAAAAAAAAAAAAGAAAAAACATATGACAGGGTAAAAAAAAAATAAAATCTTAAACTGAATTTTAAAAGACACAGAAGGATATTAACTGGATACCAATCAATATAATACAGCTTCAGGTCACAACAGGTATTTGGAATTACAGACCAGGCTACTTGTGATTTACCAGCTATGGCTGAGAAACCCGAAGAGAAGAAAAAGACCTTACTTGAACATGATCATCTTCAATAACAGGGTCACTTGTACTTGTGGACTTGTCAGCTGTCCTTTTCCGCTTTGTGGTTTGCCGTGGCTTTGGCTTGGCTATTTCTGGAAACAAAAACATGGAAAAATCTTTCCTCTGTCACATTTCATGATAACAATCAAGGCATTCCCTGGCCGACCAGAACATACATTTCTTACAGATCAAAACACCTGTGTGGCTTGAAAATGACTTTGTATCTTCTTGCACAAAACCTACTTTCAGGTCTGTGCTCAGAATCATTCCCACTAAATAACCTGGGGCAGGGAGGTGGGTTTTTACAGATGAAAACACAGGAATGCTGAACCTACAAGTTCAATATTACTGAAAGATGTGGAGCCAAGAAGGACCAAAATATTTTTAAATAGTAGAAATAATCTCAAGGGACTTAAAAGTCTGCTTTTTATAACTGTCACTAAGTTTTTCTTAATATTTCAAAGGACATCCAGGTATAAAATACTTAATGTTCCCAAGCTGCTTCTTACTCCATTTCATGCACCAACCACATCAAATTTCTGCTTGATTTAAAGGATGAGCTGTTGAAGAGAAATGATCACCACCATTACTTCCAACAGTAAGAGAAAAAAATGTCCTAAAATTAATTTTCAGTGATTAATAGATCAAAATGAGAAATTCTTTTATTAAAAATAAGCTTCCTTTGACTTTTTGTTAAAACATATGACACGTCCACAAAGATTCCCAGTCAAGACAGATGCACAAAATATTAAAGTCTATATTCAAACTACTCATAAAAACATGGAATGGTTTGGGTCAGAAGTAAACTTTAGGCTCATCTCATTCCACTCCTCAGCCACGGGCAGGGACACCTTCCACTAGACCAGGTTGCTCCAAGCCCCATCCAAACTGGCCTGAACTTCCAGGGATGGGGCAGCCACAGCTTTTCTGGACAACCTGGAAAGGCACTCGAATGTGCCTCACCACCTTCACATACTTCATGCTAAACTACCATTAACATTAAAAAATATCTCTTTTTGGATTTATCATAAAATTCCATCAAAACATGTAAGCTATTGTGTGGCATCCAGTGGGCTGTGACCTCCAGAATTCTGGCCACTCTTTTAGTGGATCAGGTTGAATGAAAGGATATTAAGTACTCAACTTGTGGTACCTGTGAATCACCATCCTCGGAGAACTTTCTGACAGCTCCTGGAGTATGTTCAGACAGTGAAATCCCTCCTAGCCTGATTCTAGGAAAAACTTTCCAATTTTGTGTAGAATTGTTTCAGATGTAGCCCTGGACCAAGAAATCTTTACAGAAGGTTTACCGTAACGTGCAGTTTAAAATGTGGAAAGCTTCCTTCACTACAAATAAACTAAAACAAGTTTAAAAAACCCAAAAGCATTACAAGTGTGGCTTACATTTTGACTAAAGTAAAAATTAAAATTACATGAGTCATCCTTTAGACAGTTAGTCTGTGGTGATAATGCTTTTAAATTTTCATAGGTTTTAATATTTGGCTTAAAGCACTGCTGAGAATGAGTAAATAACTTAAGAGAAAGGAGAAAATACTTCTACTATTAAACATGGCTTGTTACAGAAGCTGAGAACTACAATGTCCTTTATGTTAGAATAACAGAAAGCTGTCATATTCAAGGCACATTTTTAGACCATTTATGGAAAAAACATTTCCACTGTGTAACAAAACGTTTTCAGGTTATACTCAAAGGAGTGGTATGTCCTGTCCTAATAAAGCAAAGCCCTGTCACAGCCAGGCAGAAGGAACCTCACTGTCCTATATGTTAAACAGATTTAAAAGATAAAAAATGACATGTAAGTCTCATACTATGCCTCAGGCATCAGCTAAATATCTGATGCTTCAAAGAGGAAAAGTGCATAAAGACATACACATAATTGTATGGAGCTAGGAAGGCAATTCTTCTCACATATGTTAAATATAGGGAATACTGAGACATTTTTCTGCATAAACAGAACAGACCTTTTTCCTGACTAACAAAGGAAACATGGAAAGAGAAATACTCTTCAGAAAGATACCCTAATTTAATACTTAGATCTGACTGACTTCACTTCATGCATTGGTAAAGGCTGCGGACAGAGAGGAAGTATTTTCTTTGGATTTTTGCAGATTAATTATTACTCCTAGTGGAGCAAGGTAGAAAACAGACATTTTAAATTTAACAGTAAGATCATGTCTTCAGTCTGAGATGTGTCTAGCTACAGAACAACATCCCAGGTGATTGAGGTTGTGTTAACACTTGGGAACATTAAGATAAACTGGAAAAACACCAGGACATACTGTGTTTGAACCATTCCACGTTAACAGAGGCACGAATTTGCTATGAATCTTTCTTATTTCCAACACACAGATTTTTCAGTTTCATTTTACTTGCCAGATATTCTCAACAAAGAATCCTGGATATATGAGGTGGTGCCAGACTAAGATGATTATTTTGGAGACCAAGTATATTTGAAAGAAACAGCAAGTTCCCTTCTCACATCTATTCTTTTCTCCCAACATTTCTCCCTTTATTCCAGCCCTTTAGGATTTTTATTTTATGTAAAATGTACAAACCAATAATGTGAAGCATGAACTTATTTAACAAAAGGATCACTTTCAACAAGTTTGATCACTATGCCTTATACACCTGGAAGCAGAACCCAATACGCAGGTCCAACATGCTTGGCTCAATTATAATTACTGGTTGATAAAGTACCTTTGCCTTCTTGCCAAGACGTAAGTGTACCTGCTGTCTTCTTCCATTTGAAGGGAGGATTTTAATGGGGCAGACAGTCTTACGTTTCAATGAATAACAGCCTTCACAGGAAGACAGAGCTACCAAAAGAAGTTGCAACTGCTTTTCAAATGAGTAAATCAAATACTGCTTAAAATGTATGGATAACACATACAGAGAAAAAAAAAAAGGTCACCGGTACTTTCAGAGAAATCTCTTATTTTACCTAGTTATGGCAGTCAGTCATTTCTGTTCCATCAATATTCTGACCGTTTCACAAGCCACTTGGGTTTAAATTACTAACTAACAAACTTCATCTTTAACATCAGCACTACCTGTGGGTGTTGCAGTTGCTCAGCACTGAGTCGTGGCAGCACTGCATCTTACTCAGACATTACTATCTGTGTGTTAAGTCATACCTGGCTCTGACACCAGAGGGACGTGGGACAGCTTGCTCCTAGCTCTGGTTAGTGGTCGTCGAGGATACTCTTCCTTGTACTCCAGCTCACAGCTCCTTGGCTGTGTGCCCATGCTCTCCTCCTCAGGGGCAGCCCCGCAGGCACTCCCACTAGTCCTCTCCTCCCCCGTCTCTCCCGCAGCCCCACAGTTTGGCCGTGTCCTAAGTGCAAAATCTGCCCCAGCGCTGCTTGGTCCGTTCCTGCAGGCTCCACTCGTGGATGGACATTCCCCATCACAACCCCCACTAGTCCTCTGCTGCGTGTCCTGAGGCTTGTAGGAGGAACACCTGGAACAAACAGAGCTCTCCTCAGTGTCTCTCTCGCTGGAACCTTCCCGTTTACACGGCGAGCAGACACACTGCCTGGATTCCTCTCCGGCTGCTGGGCTGGTGCCAGCACAGTGGCTGTGAGCGGGCTGTGCACAGTCAGGGCTAGGAGAAGCAGCACTGCAGGAGCTGGATGTTCCCGTTGATCCTGTAGCATTACTGCAGCTTGCATAAGGATCTTTGCTTTTGTTCCTTTCAGGCATGTCACTTGCTGCTTTCATGTCTGCTTTAATCTGCTCACTGGTTACTTGACAGCCTTTTTCACAGCTGCTTTCCTCCGTGTGGAACTGCTTTGTCTGGCCTCCTTGGCTGGCACTACACCTCTTCCGCAGGGGTGTCTTGCCTTTACCACTCACTGTGAGAGAGAAGGAAGGGAGAACAATGAAACAACCTAAAACACAGCTTAAGTAAATGCCGAGTGCTACTTTGTTAAAAACTATTTAAAACAGAAGGCAGCCTAGAGGCCAATGACAAATCTCATCAAGACCATGCTATGTTATGGGAATTATTAGTATTTTTAGCAGTTTCTGAATCTTGGTAATGTCTTGCAGCTACTTTTGCAGTAACGTGCTGAGGTGTTTGTCAGTAAAATGAGATATAAATCCACCAGAGGCTCACATTGTCACAGAGCAGCTCACTGTTAAATAGGCCAAAGCACAAAAATATGAAAGACAGACTAATAATAGAATCACAGAATGGCTCTAAGGGACTCTATTTCCAACCCCTGTGCCACAGGCAGGGACACCTTCCACTATCCCAGGTTGCTCCAAGCCCTGTCCAACCTGGCCTTGGACACTTCTAGGGATGGGGCAGCCACAGCTTCTCTGGGCAACCTGTGCCAGGGTCTCCCCACCCGCACAGGTAAGAATTGTTTTCTAGTATCTAATCTAAATAGGCTTTATTTTCTTAAATAGGAGGAATACATCTGAGGAATCAAATAGTATCAGAGACAGTACTAAGGTTCACGCTTTCAGTAGCAATCCTCAGCTCCCCCTCCTGGGTATGGGGAGTGGTGTCAGTAGGTAACAGAGGTCTCAGTTCACAGACGAATACAAAGCCATACCAAGCAGTGTGCAAATCATAACAGGAACTTAATCACAGAATCATTTATGTTGGAAAAAACCTCCAAGACCATCAAGTCCAACCTGTGACCCATCACCACCTTGTCAACCAGACCAGAGCACTGAATGTCATATCCAGTCATTCCTTGAACACCTCCAAAAATGGGGACTCCACCACCTCCCTTCCAATGCCTGACAAACATCTCAGTGAAGAAATTCTTCCCAAACATCCACTGTCTTAATCCTCTCCTCTAATTACACTAACCCAAGCCCCAAATCCCCAACATTGGCAGTACAAAAGTTTATGCAAATTCTGTTCAAACACAGGTTATTGCAACCCTCCAACAAGAACTGACATTCACACTACAGGCACAGCACTCTACAGATTCCCAAGCTGGAAATGCCAGTCTTGCTGAAATGTACTAAATGGGAGAGGGACTGATGTGTAGTGAATATGCCAGTTACAGCACCTGAAGGTTCTCTAGTTTCCACTGGATCTCTGCTTTTCTCTTCTCCATCTGAGTAATTCTGTGCAATGCTGTTGGAGATGCAGGCTCTTGAAGTCCCCATGTTTTCCTCCTCATCCTCGCTGTCTGAATCATGGATAGTAATAGGTGTTGCTTTTACAACAGGTTGAATGCCACTTGGTCCTGAAAAGTAGAATACCAACACTTCATGTAAAAATACCAAACATGGACTAAAGGGCTGAAGAACTTCTGGAAATGCTTAAAAAAATTGTAAGAAATTAATTTATTTCAATTTAGCCCCCCATTCAGTGGCTGCCCCATTAACATCTAAATAAGAGAGGAGCATTTCACACTAAAGCATTCTAGTTTGGAAGAGTAAGAGTGTCACAATGCAAGACAAAACACAGGTCTTCTGTAAGGTTTCTCTGCTTCAGAACAGCTTAAAGGTTCTTCCACAATTGTGTGAGTAAACTACATAATATAAACAGTGTCTGAATCCTCCACCACAAAGACAGAAACGTTGGCCAGAACATTGGCATTTATCTTTTCAAATCTTGAAAAACTGAACAGATCCAGCATACATGGATGTTACTTCATGTTGTTGCCATATTCAGTAGAAAATTGTTGTCCAGCAAATAGTGGCTATAAAAGAAATCAAGACTGCCTCGTGTCTCTAACACAAATAAAATTAACACTGGAACAAGCTGTCCTGGCTTGAATAAAGCAAAACAGATTCCACATGCTGCAGTGAAAGAAGGGCATCGACACCAGAGGCACAACACAGATTCATTCAGACCTTCTGACTCTTATTATACTGAACACAGAAATTAGACTTTAAAATCAAGATATTTCACTTTATATGCAAAGAGAACTCTGGACTGTAAAACAGAATAAATTTCTTCACAGAATTAAGCTGTGCTAGCATCATTATTCCAAACACACCAGACACCTCAGCTAAAGAAAAACATCCAAAACCAGACTTATATTGAAAAATTTAACCCCTGGAGAAGGAGATACCAAAACGTCCTTTCTTTCTAAAGCCAGAGTTACCTGCTTGCTCTTCATCCACCTCCATAGGAACAACAGCCTGGCTGTGAGCCGGGAGCTCGTTCTGGCCCTGCCCAGCAGCCAACCCTTCCTCCTGTGCCACCTCCTCCATCTCATTCAGTGCTGAAAAGATGAAGATGAGGTCAAGAATAGGAAACAGAATGAACAGAGCCCATAAGCACCTACAGGGAGTCAGAATCATCAAGAAATAAATAAGTAAAAGGTGCTTTGATTCCTTCAGGGAATCTCTGGGTTGTATAAAGCCTCTCATATATTTGTTCTATGTCTCTTTAGCCGAAGCCCCAGTCTAAATTCTGGAGTTTAGTTCACCCAAATTTTCCACTCTTCAAAAGTCTTGTTCTACTGCAATGAGCAGCATAAGCAGGATTTGCATATTCATTCCCTCCAATGACTTTTACCTTTGCTGGGAAATATCAAAACTATACCATCTGACACTGTGATGTTTTCCCAGCTCTGACCAGAGCAGCCTAGAAAACACGTGGCACTTCCACAGAGGGTATCACAGAGGCTCTCCCTTGCCAACACCTGTACTGACACACATCACTGCACTGTAATGTGCCTGTAACAGCTGTCAGACACCACACAATGACAGCTTTTAGCACAGGTATCAGAGACATGCAGAGAGCCCTCAGCCAAGATTAAAGCTACATACTGGGAACTGAGAGAGCAAGCTTTCCATATATATCTTCTCTAGGACCCTATGTATGTCAAGGTAAATAAAATCACTGCCTACACAGGTTCATAAAGATTACCCTCAGCTGCAATCTGCTGCTCCTCAGCTTGACCATCTTGCCGCAGCTCATTCTCCTCATTCTGGTCATTTGGGTGCTGGTGATTGTTGTGGTGGATGTTTGGGTTATTGTTATTCTGGTGATTATTGTTGTTGTCGTTGTCATTGTTAGAGTTTTGATTGCTGACTAGGGCAGAGGAGACCCCAATCCCTGTGCCTGCACTCAGGCCCACACGAGCACAACCCTGAGAACAAAGAGCAGGTATCAAGATTTGAAAACATGGATAAATTATCTCCACAACATTCCCTAACGCCAACAGAAAAAGCATTCATACAAGATCATACCTTACCACTGCTCCCATTTGCAGAAGCAGTATCATTCTCCCCAACATATTCTGGTAATTGCAATAGCAAACCAGAGTAATTTATTACCAATCTAATTAATTACAACTTTCAAAAGAATGCGTAACAGCTGGAGCACACTGGATTTCCAATGCACTGGCAACAATAAAAAGCAAAACCATTCTGTGAAACTCACCTTAGGAGGTTCTCTAAACATCTGGTCCAGAGAAATGAATTCTAAGCTTGGCAGTAACTCGATGAACTGACTGAAAGAATCCAGCTTTATGGCATGGCATCGCACCAGGGTGAGGTCAACCAGGCGAGTCCACCTCGAATGGTCTGCGGGAGAGAAGGGAAGCATTTCCTGAAGGATTCCCATCTCACTTGTTTTTCATTATACCCCTTTCAGCTTTGAGAGTAGCATCCTCTGTATCTCCATTCTGACTGTTACCACCACCATTATGGTTCCAAACCAAGCATCATCTACTGTACTTACTAAGAAATAGAACAAGCAGTACTATGATCAGAGAAATTCTGGTTTACTAGCACAGTAATTCATACAATAGCTCTAAAATTTCAAAGGTGTGCAATACCTGTGATCCAATTATTTGGGTTATGTAGATGTGGGCAGTTGTAAATGACCAGATACTTGATGAAAGAAAAAACTTCATTTACAGCTTTCATACCAATATCTGTAATAATTCCTGGATTTTCAACCACATCAGCCAAGCCGTACCTCACCAAGTCCGTACTCGTCATTTTACCTAAGAAAAAGACAGTAGCAAACACAGCAGTAAATTTGCCTTTTATAGCATCATTTTCTAACTCCCTATTCTAACCTCATTTTACAAAATTGATCAGATTATTCCTTCAGTTCAATAAAGATGAGACTTTCCCAATTTCACTAAAAGTTTCAGGAAGTGAGGAAAAACATATTTGGCTGTATGAAATCAGAAGCCTCAATATGGGCAATGTTAACATTCTTTTGAATCACTCAGCACATGATTAAAAACACCTCAACTCATGTAATCTTTAAGTTTGTAAAATAATTTATGTGTATAAAAAATGTCATACACTGTAGTAAAAACTCATCAACATATCCTAGATGAAGAGTTTCAAACTGTGGAAATTCCAGTTCAGCCATCTTCAAAGCAGAAAAAACACCATCTTTGGTCAAGGAAGGCTGGATCCGCACTTCGTGCAACCTGAACGTAATTAAGAATTGTTAGTTGTAATTAAGAACCATTCCAATTAAAATTCATGCCAAAACACAACTGCCACAGAAAACAATCAAGGAGAAGACCTCTCATAATAAAATGAAAGAATTCTTTCAACTATGGCAGGATTCAGAGGCTATTTGCTGTATCGTTATGGCAGTATTTGACAGTTACATATATATTTGTATATATATAATATATTTATATTTGCAACATATAATAAAATATATGATTAATATGTAATATATTGTGATACCAACAGTACTACACTTTTCAGATATAGGTCTAAGGTGGTGGCTTATGATACAAAGGCATTCAGAAACAGACATAATCCAGTTATTTCAATCCCAGAACACTCCTGTTATATAAACTTCAAATGTGCATTTCCTAAACTTTTTGTTCTGCTTCTTGGATTTCATTACTAAGTCACTTATTTTGAAAAAGGAGAAGGGGAGCAAGGGAGATTTGAAGGCCAGTACCTTCGTGCAGCAGTTATGATGAGGTAGCCAAGATCCACTTCAAGTGCATTCTTGCAAGCTCCCAGAACTATAGTGTGCAAATTCCTAAAACCACCTGGCAAATAAAAAACAACCTCCTTTCACTTCAGTCACAATTCACAACCATAAGCCTTATACATTTCCATCAGTGTTGTCTCAAGGAGTGAAGGAATAAAATACATCTTTTTTAGCAAATCAGTAAAACCAATATTTGCACCCAGCTCCCCTCCAATCATGCTAGTTCTACTCACCAACAATTGCAACTGGAAGGCAGCTCATCAGTCAAGAGTTAATTGCAGTTAGAATATCAAAACAATACCAAATAAAAAGCATATTTAGCACCATAACCATGGTGCTAACCATTCCAAACTTGGAAATAAGCATCAAGAAAGGATATGCTACAGACAAAGAAGCTAAGCTTCACATGCTTCCACATGCTAATACTTTATTTATTTTTGTTTAGGTATGAGGGATAAGAAGTTTCATACCTGATCTCCAGCTGTCTTCTACCACGTGCTGGATAAGTCCTCCAAGAAATGGAACACGAACCAGTTCTAAGTGCTCCAAATTTCGAGCAGAAGCCAGGCCTGTCACCAGGGGAACGTACTTCAGAGAATTTGTGGGACCTACACAGAAAAAGCCAAAGACAAAGCAGGTTGTTCACTTGCCATCCCTGAATGTGTCACATGAAAGAATTAAAACATATCCACATATATCCATCTAGATCAGGAAGTCAACAGAACCACACAGCACCAAATAAAGTACAGGACAGGGATACATTTCTGTCCAACACCACGAATAAAGCAACAACTGTTTTCAGAATCTTGAATTCCAAGACTTCCATTTACAGTTGGTGCCTGAGCAGCTTTAACAGAATCAGATTTCCTACATGCTCTAACATCCCCGTCACGTATGAATCCCTCTTACCAGCACAGTTCCTCATGACAAAAGCACGTAAGCTGATACAAAGGAAATCTTTAAAAGGCTGTGGTTTGGTGAGTCTCACCCACTTCAAATAAAGGTGCCTCAGCATTGGAATACAAGGAATCTCAGGGACATTCACCCCTAATAATACATAAACAAAACAAACAAACATTTTAAACAAGCTTTAAACCATAAACTGTATGACAAATTTCTGGCTTTAAAAAGGAATTCTTTTCTTTGCAATGTGGCATGTGAGAAAAGCTGTAAACACTTTAAACACAAGTTCTTCACCTCAGTTTGTCAACACAGTTTTTCAGAACTTGCCCTTTGGACCTGCTATCATATATATAGCAACTAGTATCTCAAAGATGCCACAACCCAAAGTCCCTTTCTTAAAAAGAATTACAATCTTGCAGAGTTTCAAAGCCTTTAAATTCACCTGTGTTGAAGCCAACTACTTCATCATTACCACACTCACCTACTAAGTGCAAAGTCTGAATTTTAGCTCCTATAGGTATTTTCAGCTTGTTCTCGGGAGGAATTGGGAAAGCACCATTACGATTACGAAACTTCCCTAAAATGTGAACTTGTGGCATGTATGTCCAAATAGCTTCCACCAGCTCTAAATGAGAGGTCTCAACACCCTGGATAAAAGGAAGCAAAGCAAATGCTCTAACACCAGTTCAAGCAACAACATCCTCTTAACCACGTAAACTTCTCAACAACACACTATACATAACACAAGGTGATAGTTCACTTTTAATTTCTAGCAAGATTTGTCTTTTTAAAAGCAGAAGGATCAGTTTTAATTCATTTCTGGACTTAAGAGCACCTGTGATTCCCATTGGTGCAACTAAAATGAGTACTAATCAGCAAATAGTCACAATGAACTGCTCCTCTGTGCAACCAGGTCTGAAAACAAAGCCCTGTAAGCAGTAAGTCCCCATCACATTTCCTGTGCTCTGTTAACATGCACTGTATCTGCTGCTGAAGGAGGTTGTCTCTCAAGTCCAACCACTCACCAGCAAATTTGGACAGGCCTGCAAAGCCTCTAAAACTCCAGGAATGCTGAAAGCTTCATGGCCACGGACTCTGCGTCTTTCAAGATACCTGGGATGAAGACCATAAAGTTGTTCAATGTCTGGCATCTTCCTCAGCAGCGTTAGGAAACTGGAATCAGTGAAACCTAAGATGACAACAACGGATTCAGTATTTGTGTGACAGCAGACATCCAGCTGTAAAGGGAAAGCCAAATACAGTGTTCTCTTTATGTGGCAATGTAAGTTCTATGGTGTTGAAAGATGCACTCAGTGAAGCAATGGCTTGTCATTTAGTTCCACTTTTTAGAAATCATGGCCTACATATTCTTCTGCCTTGAAATCTGCAGGCTTGCTACATGTTTCTTCCAGCAGAATTCAGGGTAAACTATACTCTCTCCCTTCTCAGATGAAGCACCTCCGTGGACTGTCAGATTTTGTGTCTCTATTTTTCATGGAACTCCATTTATCAACTGCATGGCTACAAAAGCCCCAGCTGGATCAGTTATATCACTTCATCACTATTCGCTACAGCTCACATTTCTCAAATAAACAAGATGACTTCTTAAAGCAAAGATTTATTTTATTCTACTGTAAGACAACACATAAAAAGGATTTTAAACAGGTAAGTTACCTGTATTTACAGCAATCTTAGGTAAGGTCTAACCACTTGCTTGATATCAGCCCTAATAAATCTCAATTTGTAACTCCTCTAACTTGCAGAACTCATTTATTTTAGCTCTCTTCCCCAACAAATCCCAGGAGCATAATTTAAATCCAACAGAAATCCCAGTACTCACAGGGTTCACCTAGATTGACAAATTTATCTATTGATCTGAGGATGACTTAAGGTGTGACATCAAAACTTAGTCTTACATTGTTAAGTGTTGGCAGATGAGTTGCTCTCTCATTCCATTGTATTTTTTCCTGCCTGCATGCAAACAGCCTCTTCATGGAATAACCCTTGGATAAACTCCCTTACAACAATCAGACAAACACAGATTGTATTTACAGATGGCTACAGAGAACCCCCATTTCTGCTACAGTAATACCCAATACTTGTATTATACACACAGCGACAGAAACTTTCCAAACCACATACTCAAGGAAGCCACCCAAATAAGCCAAAAGGCATGAAACATCCAAGTACTTTTACTGTTATTGAAAGTTTACTTTGCATATATCAATGTCACTTCAGGTGCCAGGAGAGCAGGCAGTGCTGCTCGGGGTGTTTCTCACCTGTGGGCATGTACTCCCACCACCGGCCTGCACACAGATCCACAACCTTCACCACCCGCAGGTACAGCGTCACTGCTTCCTTCAGCTTCCGGGACAGGCATTCCATGCACATGATATCCTGCAAGGGAAGGTACCTTTGGGAGAGGAAAAAACACCCCTCTGATTTATCGAAGCTGGATCCTTTTGGATATTTTTTTCAAACTAAACACATCCCAAGCCTGACCACACAAATTCATGTATTATTAAGATGTAATAGCATCCAAATAGAATTTTCGGACTATACTCAAATAAAATGTGAAATTTTGCTAAGCAGAATGATTCACCAGTATTTGACACTGAGTGTAGACTATTCAAGGGCCAAGTAATATTAAAATTGAGAGATGCCTCATTTCTCTAATAAAGCATAGAATTATAGAATGGTCTGGGCTGGAAGGGACCTTAAAGGTCTTCTCGCTTCACCCCTTGCCATGGGCAGGGACACCTTCCACTAGCCCAAGTTGCTCCAAGCCCTGTCCACCCTGGCCTTGGACACTTCCAAGGCTGTGGCAGCCACAGCTTCCCTGGGCAACCTGTGCCAGGGCCTCCCCATCCTCAGAGGGGAGAATTTCTTCCTGATATCTAATTTAAACCAAACCAAATACTGCTGAGCAAGCCATTTTCCACCGTAGTTGCTATGTGGTTTAATTAAAGGTACTCTCAATTTTCTAGTGCATTCTACATGCTCAATTTGCAAATATTTTGGAGAGCTACTGTGTTCAAAGAACTTGTTGGGAAGGCATCATGTTTTGGACATAATAGGGACGAGTGAACATCTTGGAGAAGGAGTTTGCTGTAGGGAAAATTAAATACTCATCCCAATTCCCTTCTGCACACTGTGAAGCAGATGCAACAATTTCAAAACAAGCATCTCAACTATGCACTCCCCCTGACATATTTCTGCTCTAAAATCAATGTCTATACAATGGTGAACAGAATGAAATAAAAAATTTATTTCTTTTTTGTTCTACCATTCATGCCACTCACATAAATTCATTTTCAAAGTACTCAAATGAATTCTGGAACTGATAAAAAAATTTAGCATCCCTTTTTATCCACCAGCTCACTCATGGTACAGCCACACTTTCTGAATACTATGTGTCACCAGCATCAATGGAGGTAACACTAGGGAAATAACAGAAAACAACATAATAATAAACAATAAATTGACTTCTGATGAGCTGCTCACCTAAAGATGTGGCAAAGCACTTCATGAGAAAGTTGGTTCATGTAATCTTTTGGCTCATCAGCTTTGGTAGACTCAGAACCTTCCCTGTTCGCTGAGCTTGGTTTCACATTTTTCCGCCGGGGACCCATATTTGCACCAATTTCTGATGGAAGGAAATGTTCACAATGTTATGAAATTCAGTGCAACTGAAAGAGAAAAGGACAGAATAGAGGAGGACACACCAGTCAAGCTCCAAAAACACAAGCTGTAGTTTGTTTAGCACAGGTCTCAGCCATAACCTGATGATTATCAAACAAACTAGACAGTTCCTCCAAGCAAAGGGAAATGGACAAGGAGAAAAATCACCACAAGTTGAACCAGAGATCAATCCTTTTGCATGAATAAAAGGTCTTCAGAGATAACACCCTGTGATCAAGACAAATCACACGTAAGTTGTGCAGAGACTACAGAGGTCACCAAGTCAACACCGACTAGAACATTCCAGTGAAAAGAAAGCCTAAAGTCTCTGTCTAACAGAATAAATTATTTTCTTGGGGAAAAAAATGGGCTCCTAAAATGCCTCCTCTCAAAAAATGCCCTATTAGAAGTCCTCAAACTAGCTCCTCGTCGAGGTTAGAAGACCAAATAAAATATTCAGGTTGCTTACTTAGAGATCAAAGCTGCAGAAAAACTGAAAGTCATGGCCTCAGCAGTAATGTGCAGGAAATCCTGCCCTCCTTCCCTTCACTGAACTAATGTGTTTATGTCTACACTGTACCTGCAGCACACATGGGCTGAAACAACAATAATGTTCCATTTAAGAACATAAAAAATTGTTATGAGAAGTAACAAATAGGTAACTAAAATGATTATGAACTTAATGCCAACATGAGAGTAACATCTTATGCAGATGATGAGAGATATTTTCACAAGTTTAATGAGCAGAGGTTTATTTTATTCTAATATAAGACAACACACAACAATGTAAGACAAGAACAAAAATGCTCCCTGATGAGGAGCACAAAGTAACACTAACTCAAGTAAACCTGTTTAACAGGTTGAATGCCAAAATTCAGTGAGTGACGAAAATAATATTGTTAAAAAGAGACAAATTTTGGAAAACTTAGCAGCAAGGCCTTTGGTGCAGCCTCCACTGTGATGCAAACACATGTCATTGTTTGCACAATATGTGGAAGTGGCAGCTCAGGAGAAAAACTAAGTATCTCATGGAAACAGAACTTTGCCTTCTCCAACAAAAATGTTTCATATGCTGGCACAAAATTTGAAACATTGACAGCTTCACTGTGATTCAAGTACTGAAAAACATATGATTTCACACATTTTTGTATGCATTTTAAATTAACAACTATATGCTGTCGCGGATTTATTTTAAAAGGTGACATTAAAATAAATAAATTACCACCGCCTGCCCATGAATAGCATGAAATATATCTCTGCTCCTTTGGATCCGTGGGAATTGTCCAGCCAGCAGCAAAGACATCGAGTCTATTGCCTGTTCATAAAGTGCCTTCTTTTTGGTGCACACTGGAAGGGTCAGTTTGTAACTCTGTGTTGTAATGTTGATCAGCTTCATGAATCCCAAAACTGACTATTCATGAGACTGGAGTCCAATGAAAACAAGAATTACATGGATTCCCAGTCACCTGGGATGACTCAGTTTGAAGAGAAAGCAGGATATAACCTAAAATATTCTAGATTGATACAGCCACGTGCTGGGGTGCAATAGAGCAGTAAAGAGCAGTAAAAGGGCTGTGACATACGGTAGAGAAATAAAGATATTATCCAACGGAGCAGGAAGAATCCTGTAAGACACAAAAGCACCGAGAACAACCTGCCCCAAGTTTGGCCTCTGCCATTAAATAAAGGGGGGAAATAATGACCTCGTCTCTATGAGACTGAAGATTGTGCACAATAAATGCTCTTCCTAGGATTAATTTGAGCTAACGAGCACAGCTTTAACATCTCATTCCACATAAGCAAGCTGACCCCACTTAAAAATAAAACCAAATTAAGAAAACTGCACGACAAAAAACCTTTAGATATTCAATAAAGCAGGCAGACGGAATTTTGCTGCCCCCACCTCACGATAATGAATGCTGTATGAAACAACAGCTCGACGTGCTGTATTCTTCATCAGTGACTACCACACCGAGCTTAAAAAGCTTAAAAACCCACGGGGAGACCGCCCAGGAAGGAAAGGCGGAGGAGAACGTGGCGAGAGCAGGCAGGGCCGGCCGGGCCGGCACCCCTAACGAGGGGCGCTCCGGGGACGGCGGGGACGGCCTTGTTCTCGCTGACACGAGCGATCCCACAGCAGGAACCCCGCAGCCCCCCCAGCGCCGGGGGCCCCTCACGGCTCTGCCCGCGCCCCTCGGGGCCTGGCACGGCGGGCACGGCCCGCAGGCCGCGGGGAGCGGCGCCCATGGCCGCGGCAGCGCCCGCCAGCCCGCGGGGGCGCGGCGCGGCTCGTCCCCCCAGCCCGCAGCCCCTCAGCCGCTCACCTGCCTGTGGCAGCCGCGGTGTTGTGGCCGCGGGTCAGCCCCGGCCGCCGCTTCCTGCGCGGCCCTTTCCGCCTCCGCCGCTTCCCCCGCCGCTCCCACCGCCCCTTCCGGGGCCGGCCCACCCGCCCCGCCGCCATCTTGGGGGTGGCAGCGCCTCCCCCTCTCGCCGCCATGTTGGGGGTGGCAGCGCCTCAGTGCCCCCCTCTCGCCGCCATCTTGGGGGTGTCAGCGCCTCG
>JAWWEE010000025.1:17044730-17068244 GCA_035221455.1 Xenops minutus
CGCCGCTTCCCCCGCCGCTCCCACCGCCCCTTCCGGGGCCGGCCCGCCCGCCCCGCCGCCATCTTGGGGGTGGCAGCACCTCCCCCTCACGCCGCCATCTTGGGGGTGGCAGCGCCTCAGTGCCCCCCTCACGCCGCCATGTTGGGGGTGGCAGCGCCTCAGTGCCCCCCTCACGCCGCCATGTCGGTGGCGGCCGAGCCGTGAGGGACGTGGTGCCCGCTGGAGCACCGGGAACTCATGAAATCCCGGGAGCTTCGTGGGGAGTTGTGTCACGGCAGCAGGGGCGCCCTGCCTGTGGCAGCGTGTGTGCCCTTGGCGTGCTGCTGGTTAAAGCAGTTGGCAGGCTGAGGTCGCCCTGCGCACGTAGGGAGAGGGCTGTAATTTATAAAAATTATATCCCAAAGCGCTGTTGTAGAATCGTAGTATGTCCTGAGTTGGAGGTGGAACCAAAAGAATCGCAATGGATGGAGCGCTGAGCAGTGTGGTTTAGGGGAAGGTGTGCCTGCCCGTGGCCAGGGTGGAATGAGATGGGCTTTGAGGTCTCTTCCAACCCAAACCATCCTGGAATTCTGTGATCGCCCAAGTCCAGCTCTTGGCCCTGCACAGACACCCCAACACTCCCACCCTGTCCCTCAGAGCATTGTCCAAACTCTCCTTGAGCTCTGTCAGCCTTGGGGCTGTGCCCACTGCCCTGGGGCGCCTGGTCAGTGCCCACCACCCTCTGGGGACAGAGCCTTTTCCTGATATCCAACACAACCCTGCCCTGACCCAGCTCCAGCTGTCCCCTGGACCCTGTCACAGTCACAGACAGCAGAGACCGGAGCTGCCCCTCATGATTTCTGACCTCAGTTTTCTCTCCTCCAGCTGAACCAGCCAAGCGCCCTCAGCAATTCTTCACATGGCCCCTCCAGACCCCTCACCATCCTCATGCCCCTCATTTGGATGCTCTTGAATAACTTCTTAAGTGATATTTCACCCAGAGAGGCTTTAACCTGGCCCGAAGACCCCTGAGAGTTGCCTTTTCCAGGGTGTATTTTAGCATTATATGGATCTCTATTTAGGCCATTTGTCTTCTGCAAAACAGAGAGGAAATTTTGCTTCTTTCATGATTTTTTGCAAGGAAATTTGTAATATTTGGAACTGAGGAAAGAGGAAAAAAGCGGCCAAAAATCTATTTGTTAAATTTGTTCAGGTATGAATTCAAAAACCCAAAAATCATCAGGTGCATTACCACAGCTAAGGAAGGTGTCATGATTTAATCCCAGCCAGCTTTATTATAGCACTGGCATTTTCTTTTTCAGGAATTCAACTATCTGATTTTCATGCCTGTATTTCATTATATCTTATCTTAGAAAACAAAAATTTTGTAAAACCTTGAAACCTTTGAAAACCCGTTCTTGTCCTCCACATATAAATACATCAGATATACACATTGTATATACAGATACATTAGTGATATATAAGTACCTTTTCTGTGCAGAGTTTTGAAAACTCTAATCCTCCATGAGTTCAAGATCTATTCTATTTTCCATTCAACACTAATATCTGGCTCCCTCTGTTATATTTCCTAGCAAATAGGACCTGAGCTTGTTTCATTAACTCACTCAAGCTACGTGCATTTTTCCTTCCCCATATTTCCATGTCATTGCTCCATCACACAAACTTGACAATCCAGATTGTCCAGCCACTTCAGCATTTTCTTCAGGTGTCATTTGCAGCAATTTTCAAATGGTGTTCTTTGCTCTGGTATGTGTCAGAAGCTGCTTCTCTCATTATCTGCAGCTATGGGCCAGCAGGAGCTCAGACAAAGCACTCAGTATGGGAAAGTCTTGCTCTCCAGCTGCTCGTTGCAGATAATTTCGTGTCAGAAATTATCAGAAGTAAATTAGAGTCCCAGAAGTGTAGTTTAGACCTCTGACTTACAGGTTTTTGAACAATTCTTGAGGAGGTGCATAGGAAATTTTGTGTCTTAGATTTGGCTCACAAGCACAGCCAGTTAAATATCTCAACATACTAACGCAGAGGGTATGAACATCCACTTAGGCTGTAACAAGCCAGGCAGGAACAGGGCAGAAAATGTTCACAAATTGCCTCCTGGATTTTCTGACACCATGATGAAACCTCAGAGTTTGCCTTTGTTTTATCAATTTGATCTTTCTTATTTTTTTTCAGGCAAGAGGACCTGTTGCAAGAATCTCTTTGGACTGACTGTCCAGACCCACAAACCTCTGAGCTATGAGAAACCTTTATGATATTACCTTCCTCATTTGCATTCCTGCTGCCTAATTGCTGGGACCTGCTTTTCAGATAAACAGAATTCATTATAGGGATGGCTTTATTCTGTTGCAAACAGTTCCAAAATTTTCCTCCTGTATAAGCCCAGTGAAGTCAGTCATTCAATAGTTTTAATTCGGGGAAAATGCATTCCTGTGACCAACTGTTTAAGTGTAAAAGACACAAACTGACTTAATAATCAAGAAAATAAGTATTTAAGAGCAGGACAGGTTTTTTTTTTTTTAGGTCTAAAAGCTGTCAATTTATCAGAAGTGAAGAGAATCATTAATGATCACATTTAAATGACAGGATTTAACAGAGACACTGCTCTGAAGCTTATATTCTCTAGAAAGTTCACCATGAACAAAACCAAAAGAGTTAACATTTATTTTAATAAACATGCTAAACAACATACATGTATTGGAATTGCACAAAGATAAAGGGAAAATAGCTACAAAACTGGAAGAGTCAAACCACTGCCTAGAAAAGCTGAAACTGGAAAAATGTATCTGCTGAAGTTTATGGATAAATGAAAGAAAACATTTCATCAACAACGGGAAGAGAGGCCATGCCTGCACTGACTTGTGTCCACTCAAATCATGTAGCATTGTCAGAGGATTTGAACTTTAACTGTGTAGGCCAATATATAGTGAAGGGCTCATGTAAAACCAACTTTCCTGCTACGGCAACAGGAATGCTCCTGAGAATCCAAAGGAAGTGCTTTTCAGGGAGGACAGAAGTGTCCATCCCAACACTCTGGAGCAAAGTGAAGCAGCAAATGAGAGAACACAGGTGAAAAGCTGACTTTGTGCTTTGTTTGCCATCGTCAGCACAGGCAGGATGAATGGAATCCAATGAAGAGACTGTGGCAGGGCAGTGTGAAGCTGTTCTCAGCACTGTTCTATCATGCAGAGCTCCTTCAGCAGACCCCTGCTTGCTTCACATGTAAGGCACCTCGACTTCTCCTGCAAAGGAAGGGAAGAACATCGATATTGCAGACACCAAGCTCAGCATGATGCACTAAAATCTCTCTGAAACCCTTTGCTAACAGAAAAAATACTATATAAACATTTGTAGCAGACATGAGGGCACTTATCTGTAAACAACTTTGCTTTGAAAATTATATATTTTAACTATAATAAGCAAGGTATTTCCAGTGCCACTTTTGAATTATATGACCCAATCTGGGTCCAGGTATCATGTTAGGCTTCTGTTGCTCATTGGACCCTTCTCCTTACTGTTTAACTTCTACAGTTTCTTCTACAATAGGAAGTTGCTTACACAAACATCAAGGTCATTTCTTTAGATCAGTTGGACCTTATTGGCGATAGAAAAAAATTAATCTGTATAGATTAAGCAAAGGAACAAAGAAGTAGCGACCCTGAAAAAAAATTATAGCACTTTATGGAATAGAAATCCCAGATAATGCAGCTAACCTCAGACTTTGGCTAATTCAGGAATAATTAGGTAGCGTTGTACTTACAGGACTGCTTTGCAGAAAGAACATTTGTTGTTATATGTTTTCCCATCAGAGCCACAAAAGGGTTGATAGAGCCTTTCACAGTAAATGGGTCTTCCCCTCTCTAACCTTCTGTATTCACTGCAGTCCACCTGCAAATACAGCGTAATTTCTCTTTAAATCCATCTTTCTCACATACTCCATTCACCTACAAAAATAATGAATATATGACATTTTTGGACACGGTTATCAGCTGCTCTAGAGCAGCACAGTCAATGAGGCTTTGCCATCTGGATTAGCTGAGCCTAAGCCCAGAAAAAGGAATGCTTCTTATCAGAGATGTGTGTGATGCTACCTGTGACAGGTACTAAGCACCTTTAAGGACAGTGCTCTCCATCTGAATGGGAATACAGACACTGGAAAGAATACAGTCCCAATTTCCACTACAGAAATGTTGAGTGTTAGTATTTCTCACTTCTTTGGGGATTTCTCACTGAAATCTCAATATATTGTTAGCAATTAATTCAAGTTTAACTTTTTTTCCCTGACCTCATGTTGTTACAAACCAAATATTTTTATCCAGAAATAAAGAAAATTACTCACCTCATTCTCTTTGTCAGCATCTGCAATAAAACAGAATCACAAAAGATAAAATAAAAACCACAGTTAATGAACAGTTTCAAACCGGCATGATTTAATTGGTCCCAGCCCTTCCAGCAACGCTGAGTCTCTTAACTCCTTGAAAGTAAATACTGACAGAGCTTTTCAGTGTTTAATAAGACACAGGTGTCAGAATCTATTAAACAAGTAGACACTGTTGTATTATTTCCCTTAAAAACCTCTGTCAGCTGCTAGAACAGCCTCTCTTGTAGGAGAGACTGGAGCTATTGTTCCCCCTTTCACCACAAAATGATTGAAGCCCCAGAAGTCAATATTATATTCAATGACCAGTCTGTTTGGGATCTACTGGCTGTTGAGCATGACTGGGTTTTCATTCCTAAGTTTATTTAAAAAGTTGCATGTCGCTGTAAGAAAATCACATGTTCCTTTTATATTTTGATATTCTGTCAATAGTGAGGACAATACCTTCATTAAAATAAAACATTAAGTATATATAATATTGATAATCCAATTTGGATCATAATACCCCTTTAAAAAGTGATTTTCCTTGCTGTTCAACGTGGATTCTGAACTGATTGACTCCTGTTTTGTACACACATGGCATCTCATGGAATGGAACCCTGTTCCCAGGTGGGGCTTCAAGCAGCTGCTTCAAAACAATGCTAATTACACCTCCCAGAAAGTAATCAAGTGCCATTGGCACGTCTCCATTATGGTGACACATTTGTTACTTTCTTTAGGAATGTATTTGTTCTCCTGTCCTGTAATCTTCATGCTGGGGCTTCCAAGGGGTAGAAGTTACCATGCAAAGGCTTCCGTGCAGAAGGAGCAGCAGGAAAATGTGTTATGGCAATACAGCTCTAGCACTTTTCTTTTGGACTAAATGTGGCTTTTTATACCTTTAAAGACATTAAACTTTCCACTGGAAGTTCCTTTTTTCAAGCTGTTTACACCTTCTCATCAAATAAAGTTGTCTAATGTCAAGAAAACTATCATAAATAGTGCTCCATGTCAAGTTTCAGCCTCTTTTTCAGAGACTTGACTGAGTTTTCATTATTCTGGAATTGGATTAGATTGAATCCACTTCCCCCAAAACATTAGGATGTTACTATTCTCTCCAGTAGGCTTTTCGTAGCCACTGTGTGTATCGGAGTGAATGCAAAACAGATGTGGCTCAGAAAATATTGATTCATAAAGTTCTAAAGACAAGATAAACTAGAAAGTTCAAGGAAGTGATTTCCTGGAGTTCTTATTGAAGTAATATTTATTTATTTATTTATTTATTTATTCTGCAGTTAATGAAACACTGAAAGAACAGAGTATTTCCATCAAATCATGTCATTTCATTTAAAATGTCATTTTTCATAAGAATTTTGGTTTTGAGACAATTTACAAAGCAACATTTTCAGAACTATTCAAAATAGAAAAAGATTCTATTGTTTCATGCTTTTGGGTTTAATATTTGCATTGTTTTGCTTCTTTAATATTCTTAATGCTTTTGTACTTCCATACTACTAGCAGAGATGTGGACTCTGTCAGTTATTTTAAATGTACTTATTTATATACATATATTTGCTGCAAGTTTTTAGTAAAAATAAAATTTCCAAGTAAATGCTCAAGAGATTTCTCTCAGCTCCCTATTTTATCACAGAGCAACCTGCGCCTCAAATCTCTCTGCAGCCTGGCAAACTAACAGTATAGAGAGGTGACTCATGGCCATATTTTGTGTCCTGTTCATAATCAACTGTGCCCTGCTGGGTCTGTTTGGCAGAATGACCTCATCAGCTCCAAGCTCCCTTCTCAGACAGGAATTTAAAAATAAGTAGGTAAAACCAGCTGCAGTTCAGAGGCTTTACAGTTATTTTTAGTCACAGTGCAGAATGCAGCTGAGATTCACAGCACTACCAAGGAATAGGTTTCATCCACTCAAATCAGCAACTGTACAGCTGGTACAGTAGTGCTTGACCAACAGAGCACAAGCATAAAATTTTACTTTCTCTATCCCAGCCAGGTCCAGGAACCATTGCTCACTGTCCCAATACACTGAGAAACTTGCAATGTTTGGACATAAGAACTATAATGTATTAGAAAATACAGAAGGTTACTCACTTGCCAAGCAAAAAACAGCCAGAGCGAGGAGCACAAAAACTCCTGTGATCTTCATGGCAAACAGGGGGTCTTGGCCTGTTTCACAGCTGGTCTGTCCTCCAAGTATTCCAGCACGTTTAGCTCCAGTGTGTGTCCATGTGCCTGTGGGAGCAGATATTTATATACACACGCACAAGGAGCAGGAACCCTGGTGATGAAATACCCTCGCACAGAACGTAATTAGAAGAAGGTGTTGCCCATGTAGAGTCAATAGAATGTCTTCTCTACAACGTGAAGGTCATAAGTACAGGGCAAAGATGAGTGTCCCAGCATGGATTGTGTTGATAGAGCAGATACATTGTTCCTTGGCTAAGCCCCTTGCCTAATTAACTGTTCCATCTCCATCAGCAAGTCCAAGGAGTGACTCAGTAAGGTGGTTACTTATTGCTGGCCTGTTATTGCCATATTGACTCTTAGATCTGAACGTAATTCCCAGGGAAAAAAAAATTCCTTCTGGGTGTGTTCCAAAAGATTCATCCCTGTAGAGCTGAAGTGCTTAATTCCTTTTCTCTTGATGTTTTGGAGCTGCCTGTGAGCTCTGGAGCACTGTTTAAAGGTGATGCTGGTTAGTATGGCTGTGCCCTGAGCCCTTCCAGTGTTCATTTCAACACCCTCAACTTCACACACAGCCCAGAGGTTCTTTCAGTGTTCCGGTGCTCTTGTTCCTTTAAAATTCCACCAGTTTAGAGATCAGAACCAACACTTTGTGAGAGAAAAAGCAAAGAAACCAAATGGCACTGCCTGGCAAAGAGCAGGGACAAGTTCACAGCCACTGAGCATCCTTCTGAGTTACTGCTTGGCCTGCTGTCATGGATATATGGACAAGATTCCTCTGCCAAGAGGAGGAATTCTTTAAACAAATCCCACATACCAGCCTGTTAGTGACTTAATCAATAGGAATCGTTTCTGTCTTTCATATTACAGATCAGGGGGCGAATCACAATGGGACACTCAGATCTGAGTCTTAATTTTCCTAAAGTTCAAAGTAATGTGGAGTTTTGAGCCAATAGTTTAGTTTGAACCCATCCCTCCAGAATTATCTTGTCTTAGTGATTTGCAGTGTAATTGTGCAAATTGAAAGATCCCTACACAGCCCTACAATTCACAGTATTTCAGTGATCACCTCCCTTCATTGGAAGGAGCTGGGGCTGTATGTGCTAAGTTCGGTAAGACAGAGGGACTGAGTTCTTACAGAAAACGTTTTAAAAGGTCAGGTAGACCTTGAGCCCCACTAACTCATCCCAAGAGGGAGGAGTATAATCTTGTCTTTAAGGATTATAGGTAATTGATAAATGGCTATTTTCTCCTCACTTAATGGGATGAAAAATAGGAATACCATTAAACTCAAGTTCCAAGGTAGGTAAAGATCTGGTTTGAGCTGAAGGTCTGTAATTTTCTTTTTTTTTTAAATGCCCTTGCTTCAGTGGTTTAATATTTAATTTTCCTTTGTTCTTAACTTGGACATCTGTGCATGTTCCTATGAGATTGAGATCACAAAAGACAGGGTGTGGTTTACACTGGGGTTGGTCTGGGTTCCTCTGCTTTGGGATTTTTGTACTGGAGAGCCCAAAACCTTTCTGAAGAGCCTGGCAAAGAGCATGTACAAACTCGTCTAGAGTATTCAGGACATGCTCACTGGTTAATGGACAATTACCAATGTTAGGCAACAAGAGCAAAACTCAAAACAAGCCGGAAGTTACTCCTAATCTGAATAGTTTTGAGCACACAAGACTCTTGAGGATATCTTGAAACTGTAAAACTGCAGCTTGACAGAACACGCCGGTTCCTTGACACTGGTATGAGGAAATCTGGTACTCTGGTTATGCTTTCCTGTCTTAATACAGTGCTCCAGATTGTCCTGTCTGATGCAACCTTGATATCCATCCCATCCCTCCAGCAGAAGAGTATAAACATCTGCTTGAAGTCTGCTAAGGTGATGTAGGAAAGTTTTCTGAGACTAGTGCAGAAAGAGATGACTTTTGGAGGTAGGAGGAGTCCAAAAAGGGAGGCTGATTTTAAATGAGATTTTTCTCAGCATTTGAAAGTTACCTTTCTATTGGAAGGCTTCTTAATGCTTTTTCTGTGCCCCATATCAGGAAACCCATGGGGTGAATGTTTTCTTTCTGGTAACATTTAGGTGTTTTTGTTAGAACTTTTGAATCAAATAAAGATTCATTTCCTGAACAGTGGACCTTCAGCTTTGTAGGGCTTGCCCAGACCACTCAGGTAGGAGGGACGTAGTTGTGATGGGAGGCTGCAACATATTGTAGGATGTGCAAACAGCAGCTTGATCACAGCAGCGGTGCATCTGAAGTCCAGGAGATTTTTGTGTTTTGAAATATCAAAGCTGTCTTGGAGCTTTGAGAAGAAAAATGCCCTACTCAGAGAGCAACAATCAGTGGTATTACATGCAGAATCTCCAACTGAAACCTAGTGAAGAGTAATGCCACAGAAAACTTACTGCAACTCCAGTTTAAAAGGAGACCAAAGTCCCTGGATCTCTATTCCTTACTTTGAGAGTAGGCAGGATTCACATCAACCAGATGGAGAAAATAGTCACCCTTTGACTGAAAAAATGCTTTATCTGAGTAATCTTTCTTGTCCAAACTTGTTGTTTGTCCTGGTAAGTCTTCATATGAAGCTGGTCTGACAACCTGAAGCCTGTCATCGTCAGGCAGACTGGAGGTCCACTTAGATCAGAGTGCTGTGTTCAAGAACATTCAGTGGCAGATTAAGGGAAGAGACCAGTTTTCGTGGTGTACAAGTTGGACACGAGTCAATGGTTTGCCCCTGTAGTGAACAAGTTCAGCTCTGCATGCAGGGCTGTATTGGTAAGAGTGTAATTACCAAGTTCAGCACTGATGAGGCTGCATCTGGTGTTCTGGGTACAGGTCTGGGCTCCCTGGCACAAGAAAGGCACTGAAATACTGGATCAGAACCAGTGAGGGACCACCAAGGTGTTTAGAGGGATGAAACACCTATTGTGCTAGCAAAGTTTGAGAGAAGTGGTTTTCTCAGTTTGGAGAAAGACAGCAAAGTCTTGTCTTCAGCTACTCTTTCAGGACAAACAGAGTAGGCAGGAGCCAGAGTCTTCTTGGAGGTGCACAGTGAAAGGAAGAGAGAGAACAGTGCAAATTACAGCAAGAGAAGTTCTAATTAGATGTGAGGAAAACAGGTTTCACAATGAGAGTAGTCAAGCATAGGAACAAGTTATCCAGTGACCACTGGGGATACTAAAAGATGGATCTGTTCTAAAGTGGCCATCAAAACTGGATCTAGTGGTGGGTGTGGGGCGTGAGGAACCAGGTGATCTCCAGCAGCCCATTCCAAGAGAACGATTCTGTGATTCCCACAGGTGAATGTTAAGTGTTGCTGGCAGGCAGATGTTCGGGGACCTTGTGGCATATTTGTCCTTATGAGCTACTGTTTGACAAAGCAGACATAGACAGTCGAGTAGCACAATTTTACCTCCTTGGAAAACACGTTGTTCGTTAGAAAACAAGTGTTCAGATCTGTTTAGGAATAGCTGCTTCCCAAAGCCAGGTAAGTAAGGCTGCTTCATCATACCTAAAACTGACTCTGAAATTTATAGGAAAGACTCTGTATTGAAGAATTGTGAGTGAAATTTTGACCTAGTCAGCAAACTCATGCCTACAGGTAGGTTAATTGTGGGCCTCCCATAGTTTTCTACCTTTATGTTCATATCTTGTCTTTTCCCAATTTTTTGTCTCTCCAAGTTGATGTTTTGAAGAAGGAAAAATAATTACATGGTATTACATCTGGTAAAATATTAGTGCATATTTTTCTGAGAGTAAGAAAATTTTTCATATATTATTCATATATTGCTTTTAGTTTTGGATTGCTGAATGGAGCATGAATGGGATGCCAAATATGCTGCTGCAGCACATCATTACTTAAGTGCCTGCTTTATTCCGCATGGGAGGGTGTTCTGTGGCTGCATTCCAGAACAGTAACCTGTTCCCATTCATCTGATGGAGTGCCTCCCATTGAGGACATCAACAGTGCTGAAAAAATGGCATGTGGAATAGCTAAAAACCGTATTCTCACACGCCATGTAAACCGTTGAAGAATGTACAAGCCAAGACAGGCACTGCCATGGTCCCCCACCTCAGTGATTCCAGTGCGTGTTTATTCGGGACGTGGTTCATGGGCTCCCTCAATCCTGCTCTGGGTGGGTGGTTTGGGTTGTCCGCCCATGTGCAATTAATGTATCAGACTTTTGAAGTCTTGCTCAATGGAAGATTTGAGAATCAAGTGATGTGTTTGTTAAGGCATCAAACTGGGCCAAAACAGTAGTTGCCTGAAGGAAGGTGAGTTTCCCATTTCCCACACCTTAAGACAGATCAAAGGAGCCTTTCTTTAACACTGCAGGTGTCAAGCCAGGACAGATTCCTGTTGAAGTTTTTATGTGTTATTTCAGAAAGTAAAAAATAAACCAAACAACACTGCTCTGCAAAGGCTGGAACTGAGCTTTGTGTTTTTCTTTGTATCTTCTGATACCTCTAAGGTACAATACAAGGCTGTAATACCTGTTACACTGCAAGGAACTTGTGGATCCTTTGAGTTCCTTAGTGTCATACCATTGGCAGTTCTAAATGGATTCTTCACAGATAGAAACAAAACAAGCATTAACATCTTAACATTTATGCTGAATGTATTGGACAGGGAGCATTGAATAGGACCTATTTTAAATTGCCTTAAGGTGCAATTTCCAGATGTTCAGCACTTTGAAGTTCTGTCACTTGTCAGTCAAACAAACACATTTGACAAAAGGTTTCTTTAATGGTTTTTTCATGTCTCAGAACAAGGTTGTAGGATATACATTGGGTTTCCCTTTATTAAAAATAGTATTATTTTTATAAGAGAGAATCTACAATTTATAAAGAAGACAGGTAGGATGAAGGCCATCATGGAAGAAGGGGTGGATATAAAGTATTTGGACCTGAAGTCTGTATTCTCCCACAGAACCCCTAATTAGACATAAGCCTTTTTCCCCCTTTTGCTGTAAGCAAGTGCCTGCTTGCCCAGCTCAAGCACTTAGAGGACAGCAAGTTCCTACTGTAACCTATTAGTGCCTCATTAAGGACACCAACTATTTGTCAAGCATTCCTTAAGATGAGGAGCACCCACAAAAAGCCCTGAAGGGAATTAGTCAGTCTCTGTTCAGTGCAGACTTAGGGAGGTGTGGTAGGCAAAGCCTAAAGCCACAGGTCGAGTGATGAGTATGAATAGAAAGCTGGAGGAGCGGGTGGAACACAGAGGCAGGAATAGGTCCAGTACAAGACTATTATGTGTCTATAGAATTAAATGACTCTCATCGGGAGCCTCAGGAATAAATTTAGTTCTATAATTTCATTTCAGAAACTTTGATTTTGCAATCTAAAGTTTTGGGAGCAATTTTGTGTGTTGTGCAGCCTGAGTCTGTGCATTGTGACATTTATCAGAAGGTTTCCAGATTACTTGCAATGCAACAAGAAGAGCTCTTAAGAAAGAGAAGTCCAAGGATTAACTGACACATCAACTATTATTTTCTAAAATGGATGGAGTATGGTGGAAAATTATCTCCAATCTATGGAGCCACCATAGGGAATATTTGAGCTGTGACAGTGACACCTTTTATACAATCTAGACAGTCAGAGGTGAGAGACTGACAATTCTTAGAGGAGATATCCACAGGCACTTGGGTCCATATAAGGCCCAGGAAATGGATAATCAAGGATTAAAGCCAACTTTATGTCTTAGAGAACAGCCAATTAACTTGATTTGTGCAGGAAAAAGGGGCAGTTTCAGGCTGTGCTTTGTTATTTTCCTGAAGAATCTTAGCCAATGACTTCCCTCAGTGGCTCCTCATTACCCTATAATCCATGCCAGAAAAGCTTCCTGTGGGGAGGTTTAACTTACCTTTTGACATTGTGGCACAGAAAGGCAGAGTCCTCGGAAGGCAATAGATCAGTATAATCTTTGTCAGGATACTCATATATTTAGCCTGAGTACTCCAGAGAATGAAAACTGGGCTAGAGCCAAGTTAATGAGAGGTTTTAGTGATGGGTTTCAATGGTGCCAAGGTTTCAACCCAGATATCTGAAGAACAGGAAGGTCCTTTGAATTCTGAACACTGTACCAACAGGATCAGAGAGAAACCTCAAAGACCTCAAGATCTGTGTCAAGTGGTTTCAGTTGCAAACCTGACCACAAAGGCCAGAGAACCTCACTGTTCTCTTTGCCTGCAGAAGAGGGTTTAGGGGATCCTGCTGTCTCATTGTGGTTGCTTTGCTGGGTTGTCCTGCACACAGACAGTTTTATGGGCCATAAATTTGTAGTATTAATCAGTAATAATTACTTTGCCCTATCAACATTGTTACTGGAGTAGTGTATAACATTCTGATAAGAGTGACACAAACCATTCTTCCCAAAAAATCACAAGCAAGACAAATTTTCTTGTTTTCAGATGTATTTATTATTAGCTCATAAAAACAAGCACACTAAATTACATTTATAGCAAAATAAGACACATAAACTTAATATTAATAAATATTACCAGCACTTGTAGCTAGATTGTAAACAGTTTTCTGAAATATCAGATACCTCACACATTTTAATGTTTAAATATCTTCAATTACCACTACAGCTAAGACTGGAAAAAAGAGGTTGCATGGTCGCAATGAAAGTCTTTCTTTAATTTCACTGATTCTTTATCAGGGATTGAAGTCTGAATCCTTAAAGATATTTCACTATTTTGGCCTCCTGTAAGTCAGGACTCCGATGTTCTGACAAATGTTGCCCCACACCTGGAAGTGTTTGTTCCAGGCCAGGTTGGACACAACTTGGAGCAACCTGGTCTAGTGAAAGGTGTCCCTTCCCATTGCACAGTGTGGAACAGGGCAATCTTTAAGGTCCCTTCCAACCCAAACCATTCCATAATTCTATGAAAAATACAAAGGCTTCAACACGTGCTTCTGTTGAGCAGTGTTGAACTGCTCAACTTACTCTGTGAGCAGTTCAGAACCACTACCTGAGATGGTTTACCTGAGGTTCTGAGAAGACACCAACACATTACAGTAGTAGGGAAATACTTTCAAAATTAACTATAAAAATCTGTATTCCAAAACTCTAATTAGATGCTTAACATCCACATATAAAACCTGTTAACAACTGGTCTCTGAAGTATCAGATACAGTACATGTGTAATTTCAGCTGCCATAGTTGTAGTTGCAGATTCCTGAGTCCTGTGCCCTGTGCTTGTGGCACAGCAGCTTGGAATTCATTTTATTGTCAGTAAATTCCACTGCAGGAGATACACTGGACACACGTGGATCCCTGGATAAAGGGCCTCCAGCAAGCACACGTGTGGAGGAAAAGGGGGTTGTTTAGGAGGGGTTAAATTCAGGTACTGGCTCCCAGTCCCTCCATGTTCATGAGAGGTGGGAACAGGACTCTCAACCAAAGCAGTTAAGCAGCCAAGGCTTTCTATGCTTACACATGCCAACAAAAATAAATAAAAATAAATAATTAAATAGACAATAAATAATCAAAACGTTAAAAAATGGAATACTGAAACAGTTCTTTGAGGAAGTTACTTTACAAATTACATATGAAATGGTTCGAATAGTAACTGCCATCAACTGCCCTTGCAAATCATGTCAATAAATAAATAAATAAATAAAAGATAGATAAATAAATAAATATTAAATAAACAAATGCAACATAATAATATGCAGAACCTACAATAATAGCTGGTAGCAACATATCAAAAACATGTTAATATAACATGATGTATGCTAAAGGTTTTACTCTTGTCTGAGGAATTTCAGAACTGTCAAAGATCAGGAACATATTCATCTCTTACAAAACAAGATATGCTATGGCTTCTTAATAATCTCTAATGCAGATTTTTCTTCAAGTTATGCTTATGTTCTTGTGATAATTCATTCTTTGCTTTCTTTAGGAGCATTGTGCCATGCTCCTGGAATTTCTTACTGGTTATCTGTAAAATAAGAGAAAGCAGATTTACATAAGAATTATCTTAATTCTCCTGAAACCCAGATTTTTAGTCCCCTGGACCACACCATGCAAGGCTCAGGAGGCCCCAGCCTGATGGGGATCAGGGATTCAGCTTCAACTGATGCACATGAGGCACTATAACCCAGCCCATGTCCATGAACCTACATCCATTGTTTCCCCTCTGATTTAAATGGATTCAAATGGTTTCCTCAATTATTTTTCTAAGAGAATCACCATTTAGGCAGCCCAACATATTTATTCTCTTACAGATATTTCATGAAAAAAAAGTGTTCAGGGGACAAAAATCCTTATGAGCAAATGTAAAATCAATGATTATTTCAGAATTAGAAAAAAATTTATGGACTCCATATTCTTCTAGGTAAGCAACGATCCCTGCTTCTCCAGTAGCAGGTTCTTTAAGCCTTACCTGCAGGGTGAAGACCAGTCGCTCCAGGATGAGTTGTAATAACGATCCCTGGCCTGCACAAAGATCTCATCCCTTGGCCCGACGTTTGGAAGGTGGATTGACTCTTCATCGGTATCCCAGGGCTGTGAACAGAACACAGCTCCTTCAGTGGGTTGTAAAGGTCGAGAAGAACATACAGTGCAGTGCCAGAAAGGTTCCAGTGAGCCCTTGTCACTCAAACACCCACAGGCAATCTGGTGTTTCACAGGCACCAGCGTCACCCACAGGTGGCAAAGTCCTGAGGACTTGTGACAACTTGAGCCTCAGCAGAAACCAACTAAACAGCCCACGTGAGAACTGGAGTTTCAGCAGAAACCAACTAAACAGCTCATGTTCCACTGAAGTTGGTGTTCTAAAGTGATCCAAACCCCAAACTGAAACACTCGTTAAAACAAGGGGGTTATTTGGTTATCTGGGGTTTTCTCTTTTTTCTTCTTCTCCCAGAGCAGGAATCCTAAAAGACAGAGGTCAGTCCTTTTCAGTATGGTTGAAATTCCAACTGAGGACTTGTGGCTGATACAAGAAGCATCTGCAGACCCTGCAGTTTCTCCACCGAGGGGATTGCAGGAGCCAGCACTACCAAAATCAAGGAATCAGCACTGGGGAAATGGCCCCATCTGCTGGTACGGGGGGGTGGATGCTGTCCCCAGGGGAATACACATCCCCTAGTGTCTTTGGATTAATCCCCTGACAGTCTAGTGTCTTTGGATTAATCCCCTGACAGCCTGGGATGATCATTACATTTGTGTGCTTTTCTGATTACAGGACCAAGGAAGAGCAGCACTGCAGTTCATGTCCTGCCCTGTGGTCAACTGGTCTTTCCAGTTCTTTGCCAACCCAGGCAAGCTGCCATAACCATTGTATGTCCATGGGCATCAGCAAAGGAAGTGAAACCATTTGTGATTTAAAACTGACACAGAGGAACAATCTTTAGACAACAACTAGCTAGAAATTGAGTGGCAAAACCCACAGGCTGCACAAAAATGCTTCCAAATGGATCAGAGGTTCCTTATTTCCCATTCCTCTATAAAGTCTGAGCTACCCAGGAAACCTGTGTAACAGATCTGAGGCTTCTTGCTTTGGAAATTGAGATTTTCCCACATTAGGACCCACACAGTTGACTAATGAATTGGTAAATACTTTTCTCAGGCTAGCACAGCTATGCAGTGCTGGGCAGGATTTTGTCTCAGTTACATCAGGGATCTTACTGCCCATAGAACTGGGAAGGTCTTTTTCTGCCAAGACAGCACTTGCCACAGCACCCTTTTCTTTAATTTTAGCTTGTGATTCTTGTATATATAGCTTATATTGTTTATACTGTCTGTTCAAGTAAGAAAATTGTGTTTCAGATGTTGTATTTCTACCTTGTTTTTGTGTTTCTTTATGCTGTTCACCTTGACCTTGAAAGTCAAAGGGAAGTAGGACTTCGGGGTGCTCCATGTTTGGGGATATTTCCAGGTCACTCTTCCACTTGTGGCCACGTACTGACATTGGGGAGGGTCAGGTTTTACTGCAAGAGAAAACACAGAGGTAATTAATTCACATTAGCAACATAATATTGGATGTTGGTGTCCTACTGTTGATAGTTTTATAAGAATGAGCTTTGGGAGACTCCAGGAGATTAAGAGAGTGGATATGATTTATAAGAACTGCCTTGTGTGGTTCTCACAGAAAATTAAGCACACTCCCAGAATATCTCTGGGTAAGATCCTGGGGGTTTTTTCACCTGAAGGGCTGCAGAGGGCTCTGTTCGACACAGAGGAATATCTTCAACCCCTGCTGACTATTAAGGCATTTAACAAACATCTGTTTCTTTAGGATGCTGGCTCATTTTCCTGTGCCCTGTGGCACCATGATTGCAATTTATAGTCCTCTTATTCCTGTCCATTACTATTAACTTGCCCTGGATGCCCATCTATAGGAATAGATCAGGAGGGAAGCATCCATAGCCTTAACCAGTTCTCAGAGAAGAGCCTGCTGGGTTATTGGTTGTTTTCTGACTTCTTCCACATACCCCTTCTAAAACATGCCCATCTATTAGAGGAGGCTACAGACTCTTCTGAGACATGTGGGCATAAGGGGGTTGAGGTCACAAGCCAGGAAGATATTGCTTCTTCACTTCCTCATCCTCCTCCAGGCTGCTGCTCTGACACGGTCTGCCCTGTTCCTGTAACTGGGGGCTTGATGTAGATTTACAGTACAATAGGGCAGGGATTCCCAAGGGTGGTGTGATCAGCTACCCTTAGTTCCACTCTCAGCAGAAAGAATAAAGCTAAGACCTAATCACAATTCCCAGTCTACTCACTGATATCTCTGATGAAGAAGATGCTGGTGTAATTCTCATATTCCACCTCATCGATGACCTCCAGGAACATCTCAGTGGGCTGGTGCTCTTCAGCAAAGGGACAGTAGTTTTCTTTGTGGCACTGAGCCGTGTACTTGGTCACCAATCCATCGGTGTGAGCCACGGGGATGCTGCAGGTCACATCTCCCTGAGGGCTGGACACAGGACACAGAAAAGGACTGGGAATGCTGGTTGGTTCTGAGAATGTGTTGCCACAAGAGCAACATGTAATGTTGTAAGGTTAGGTAAGGTAATGTTTTGATGTTGTTTGTATCATTTCATGGCTGCACTTCATCCCCTACAGAAAAAGCTCAGTGGGAATTCTTATATTTTCAATGCTGTAGGACATATTAATGTAAAATCACAACCACACCACATCTCCTGCCTTAGCAGAAGGAATTAGTATTTTAAGCAGGATATCTCAGTTCTTTTTACCACCATCCCATGGCAAGCTCTTACTTTGTATCTTGCTTTGTTCCTTTGCCCTCTCCAAATCCTTGTTAAAGAAACATGGGAAGGTTGAGCAGTGTCCATTCGGAAATAAATACCAAAACCCATCTATAAAATACTACCTTCATCTGCTTCTAGTTTTGCATTCAGCAAAATAAAACACTGTGCAGTTGTTTCTTCTTTAACAATCTGAAGTGACCTTTGCTGAAGCACTCCATGTTTTGGAGAAACCCCCAGGAGTGTTGGGAGGCAGGAAATCCCCCCAGGGTTCCCGTTACAATTTCCCTCACATGTTTCTGCCATGTTCCTCAGCAGAGACTTGTCAGTGGGCATGTGGCCTCTGTCGTGGGTGCAGCCTCCCACTCCCTTCATTCTGCAGAGAGGGGACTCGGAGCTGTGGTTGTTTCTGCTTTTGGCTCAACTTCCTCTCTCCCCTCCACAAACTGTTTTGCTATTGCTTAAGTTATCCTGTGGCTGAAACAGCCCAATGGGGGCCATTCCATTTTCAAGTCTTTATTAATTTCTGAGTGTCTTCAACACCCTTATTAGTTAACTTAGTCCCCGTAATGGCTCAAAATATTTTGTAGATGTTCAGACTCTGGAAGAGAAATTTATTCCCTTCTACGTATCCCAAACATCCTAAAATCTGGGATCTCCTACACAGAGTAACACAAAGGGCTGCCCTGGCCTTACAAAGAGTTTGTTAAGGAAAGTACAAGCTCTTACCCTTTTTGACTTCTGATGGTGAACTTCACATTTGGACTCTCATTTTCTGTCATCCATGAACAAATGAAAATTCCAGAGTAGTTCTTTGCCTCACATTTTAAAAATGTCCCCTCTGGCTCTAGATGGTAAAAGAAAGAACACATAATTTATTTAGTCTTTTTTGATGAAATGGTCAAAGCAGAGAGAAAACAATAATTCAATGGATTCTATCTATTATGGCAGGTGAGTTCATAGGCAGACACAGTCTGAGGCTTCCCTGTGGGCAGCCACATGTAGTTACAGAGCCAAATAACCACAGGTGGTGGCCAAAGGCTGGTTCATGTGGCACCACATCAGCATGGCATTCACCACATCAGCATGGCATTGGCAGGAGCCAGAGCACACCCAGGCTGTGGCAAAGAGCTGGCAGGAAGAGATTTACACAGACAAATCCACCGTTCCTTCCACAAATATCCTCCCGCTGCTCAGTTGGGAAATCCCTGTGTTTGTTACTACAGAGCCAATGAAAGAATTATTTGCCTTCCACTGTCAATAAAGCATTTAAGAGAACCTATTTTAAAGTGGGTATTTCTCACACGTTTTCAGAGAGCTCCCTCTTGCTCTCAGTAACCAAAGCTGAGCAAGGAACATCCTGTCATCTTTTGTACCTTTAAAGCTTTTCAGAATCGACCTTATCATTTGCCCATTGGAGTCGATTTTACTTATGAGGAAGAAGTGATAGCTGAGGATTTCATGCGTATTCGCTGTCAGACAGGTGTAGTTTCCAGCATCGGGGAACTCCTTCACTTCAACAATCAGAGTCTTTCCTTTTCCTTTCCATTCAGAGTCCTTTTTCCAGTAAACTCCTTCATCAGCTGTGTTACAGGTGAGCTCCACTCTCGTAGCTGGTGTCTCAGCATTCCACTCGGACTCTATGACGTACACTGGACATAGCAAAGAAAGAAATTAGCAGCTACTCACACCTACCAGTGGGAAGGTTGGACTGAGCCTTTTTCAGCTCTACTGTCCAGGAGCTCAACACTCCAGTGAGTTCTGAGAGAGATCCAGTGATCTCTTGGACCTTCTCAACAGAGCATTTCACCACCAGGATAAGAGCTTTAAGGCTTTACCACAAGAGGGAAATTTGGTTACCTGAATTTAGCCCAATTTTCTGCTAAATTATTGAAAATAATTGCTTGTTTATTACTGACCCCATATTTTTATGCATATATTTACATTTGAGTTATTTACCAGAAAAGTTGGTAAACTATTTCTAGGTTTTAAATTTTACTCAGATTTTTCCCCCCACAATTAATTCTTCACTTGTTTGCTTTTGGACTGTTACCCAAGTCACAAGAGGCTGTTTCTGCCTCCAGGCTCCATCACTGAAGAGGAGAAGGAATAGGAAATAAGACAGTTGCTAATGCAAATACTGCACAGATGCTGTTGTATAACATTTTAGGACTGATAAATATTTCTTCCATTAACTCCAAATAATTGGCTAGTTGTTGACAAACAAACAAGCACACAGGAAGAACCTTAGTCCAAGATACTATAGTTAACAAATTCTCTGTGTGTGGCCACAATTATAATTCTGAAATGGCCGTGTCCTGCAGAAAGCTGTAGCTCTCAGGAGGTGAAGACTTGCTTACCATTTTCACGAAGTTTCCACGGCACAGCTTCCAGTAGGGCAGCAAAGGAAAACAATGAAAGTAAGGCACAGAGCAGATGAGACATCTGGAAGGAGAAAATAAGTTACTAATCTTCACTGAAGTTGCCTGAGTGTGCACTGAAATCAGGCTCATGCTGGACAACAAGACAGCTGAACTAAGAAACCTTTCTCCTCTTCTAAGAACTCCTGGACTAAATAAAAATTGGGTATTGGGTTTGTACACCAAGATTTTGATCCTCTTGTTATTTTCACCACAAGCTAATTTAGAGGAACAATCATGGAGCTTAGAGGAAATTGTTGTGTGCATTGATCTGATTTGGGCAGGAGCTCAGAGGCACCCTCAGATCCCTTGGTTAAATATTCCTCGTGCAGGAAAATTCCTGCTGATGCCAGTGAGGCCAGTTGTATGAACAAGGCCCTGCACTAAAGGATCAGTGGGATGCCCAGGGAGGTGGTGGAGTCCCCATCCCTGGAGGTGTTCAAGGAACAACTGGACGTGGCACTCAGTGCTCTGGTTTGGGTGACACAGTGGGGATCAGTCACAGGTTGGACTCGACGATCTTGGAGGTCTTTTCCAACGTTAGTGCTTCTGGGATTCTGTATGAACAAGGCCCTGGACAAGGATCAATGGACATTAAATTTCACTCATACAAAGCTTGTCCTTGGTTAAACACGTCAGCAGTCCTATTAAAACAAAAGATTGTCTATAAAATGAAGGATCTGCTGAAGGGTTTTGCTGGGCTGTTATCTTCATCACCTCTGTGAGAATAAGTGACAGCAGGGTCAATAACACAGTGTAGAGCTGGTGTCAACACTGACCTTTGCCTAACTGTTCTGGTGTCCACCCCAGCTTGCACACTCTAATAAATTTTTCAAGCAATTTCAGGCAAAATTCCTATGGATTTAGTGACATAGGTCTATTTGCAGAAAGGGCTGGATACATGGACCATTGTTGCTGTGTAAGTGTGTAGCTGTATTTACAATATATAAATACATATTTATCCTGAACTTATTCAAAATACTATACATGTTTGCCAAATATTGTAATAACCACTGGGTGCATAAAAACTTTAACAACAGTTATTTAGATACACTTCCAGACCTTTTTTTAACTGGAGATTAAGCCAAATGAATAGGAAAATTACTTAGAAAAAGACATTGGTGAATATAGCTTTCAAAGCCTATTCTGACAACAGTGGGAGGCCAAACACACATGAAAAATACAAAACTAAGTGGTTTGGGTTTTTTCCTCCAAAAGCAGTCTTTTTTTTAATTAAAGGGGAGTAACCCTCCTGATTTCTTGAGAGTGTGTTTTCCTGTGTGCACTGAATCTGTTCCTCACTGGCAATTCCTGCCATTATGAGCAGTCTTTAACTCTGGTCAGAAATCGGCTGTCTCTGGGCCAGTGCCCTTTGGATTTGGGCACAGCTATTAATGGGACCAGTAGCTGTAAGTAAAGTATCTGAAGGGTATTTAGGAGAGGAACCAGCTCCTGTTGCAGCTGCACTGAGAGGGACACGAGCCCCAATGAAAGGCCAATTACTACTGAGCTGTCAATTACAGAATCATTTAGGTTGGAAAATACTCTAAGATATATAATATACTATTAACAGTGTATTGCTTCATTACAAGCCAGATCCTCTTAGCTAATTGTTTCATGCTGCAGGCAGGGATATCTGAAATTTCCAGAAGGAAACTAAATTCTGCATCCTTCTGAGAAGATGCGGACTTCTGTCATTGGAACATGCCATGACATGTCCCACTGCCCTCACAGGGGAGAATTTCTTCACATATATCCAATTTAAACCTACTCTCAGTTTGAAGCCGTTCCCCTGTGTTCTGTTACTCCAGACCCTTGTCCAAAATCCCTCTCCAGCTCTCATGGGGCTCCTTTAGGCCCTGGAAGGGGCTCTGTGGTCTCCCCAAAGCCTTCTCTCCTACAGTCCCAGCTGTAGGCATGGCCAAGTCAATGGAACAGGCTGACCATAAGTACATATTTGTCAAAGTTCACACTCCGGCAACACCAAGACTGGTGAGATAGAGAGATTATTATCTGATAATGTAGATAACCATTCTGTGAGCTTTGTACATGTGTACATTATGTGCTAAACTTTAGGGACACGAATATCTAAATACTGTCCTGAGAAAAATGTCATAAAAGTTATTTAAATACACTTTTAAATAAATAATTATAAGTTCTCATTAGTTTTATCTGAAGCAGCTAGTACCAGAGTAAGAGCAGAAAGGAATTCTCACCTTTTCCCGAGGCGCGTTTAGCGAAGTTGCCAGGCAGGTTGGTTTTGCAATCTGAAGGAAGCAAAGTGCTGGCTGTCTTATAAATACTAAACTCTGCAAGGAAAGGGATGCTCCATTCCACCGCGATACCACAGGATTGCAACACGTGGTTCCGTTTTGCATAGTGGCACAGCTAAAGAAAAAAAAAAAAAAAAAAGAAAAAAAAAACGGGACTCCCAGGTAAACTTCAATGAGGAAATGAGATTATGAGATTGTTAAAATGACATTTATGGTTTGAGCATTTCCTTCCCTGACTGATTCTCTGTCTCTCTCATACAGCCTGCTCATCATCTGAGGAAGAGTAAATACAGACCAAATAAACTTCCAAAACTGGGAACTACATTATGAAGATAGAAAGTTAAATAAACTAAAACAATTTCTACCTGATAAGCATGAAAGAAATAATTACATGAAATACAATTCCAGTTACCACATCAATCAGAAATAAAGGGAACATGTCTAGTTTATAAGAAATGTTTCAGAATTGTGTTTTTTCTAAGAATTGAGACTTAGATCAATCAAAAAATAAACAATTAGTTCCCACTTAGAAATAAAGCCTGATAATCACACATTATTTTATGTTGCAGTTTTTAAATATAATCTAAACCTGATGTTCCTTTTAAGCCTCAGGTGTAAGAACAGCCCTATGCTTAACATGGGTCTTGAAAAGGAGGAAAAAGTTTCCATTAATCTTTTTTATTATTATTTGTAAAATAATAGAATGCAATTACCATTATTTGTCAGGCAAACCAAAATATGTTGCTTTTAAAAGCAAAAAAAAAAGGTTTGAAATTCACCGTGCTTAGGAATTCGTGAAGAGACACAACTCCATCCCATGTGCTTTGCAGTGACAGCATTCCCAGAGCCTGGCAGTCAGAGCCATAGCGCCGTAATCCAGCTGTTCAAAGATGGTGCCTGTGCCTCCTGCTATGGAATCGTGGAGTGGTTTGGGTTGGAAGGACCCTTAAAGCTCAGCCAGTTCCACCCCCTGCCATGGGCAGGGACACCTTCCACCAGCCCAGGTTGCTCCAAGTCCCATCCAACCTGGCCTTGGACAC